>PVIR01029268.1:0-21210 GCA_004026965.1 Petromus typicus | reverse complement strand
CTAGTCTGGAGAATCACCCTCCAAGCCCTGTGCTTGTGAGTTCAGCCACAGTTCTTGCATTTTCAAGAATGGAGTTTGGAAAAAAAAGAAATGAGTTGCTTTTCTGCAAAATTAAACAGATAAAGGATTTTATCTATTTATTTATGTTTTTTGAGACAGAGTCTCGCTTTGTAGTTCAGGCTGGCCCTGAGCTCAGCCTCCAACTCACATCACAGCAATCCTCCTGCCTCTGCCTCCCAAGTGCTGGGATTACAGGCATGAGCCACCACGCCCGGCACTGTGGGATGTGGTACTGATTGCCGTTGGACGTGAGGCTCCACGCCCAGTATTGTCTGTGGTTACCGAGGATTGAACCCGGGCCCTTGCACTTGCAAGACAGGCGCCGGAACCACTGAGCTATATCCCCGGCCCAAGATAAAGGATTTTAAATATTCAGGCCTTTAGTACATGACTCTACAGGACACAGATTTTCATGTGGACATGATAACTCTCACTGTCATTACACCTCTTTTGTCCACTGGGAAAGGAATTCATGGTTTTTACACACTGTAAAAGCATGATGTCTCATCCAGTACCTCTTCTTGCCAAATAAGCACACATTTCTGCTCACTTGGTAGGTGCCTGTGTACACACATCCTACATATACTGCAGGGTATCACTTAGACTTCAGGAACAAGGGAATTGTGTCATTTACAACAACATAGCTGAACAGGCAGGACGTCATCAGCCATGGGCACACAGGAGCTACTTGATCGCACTTACACACATGAAGTAAACCTTGAACTCTTCAAAACAAGCCATAGTATAGTGATTCAAGGAGGGTTTAAGAACATGATCATCAAAGGATACAAATCTGAGGTAGATAGGAGTAATATGTTAAGGAAATTCACTTTAGAGTGGTGATGTTAGTCAATAATCCGATGTGTTGAAATTTGCTGAATCTCTAAAAGGTTTTCATCATGGAAAGTAACATGTGAGGTGAGGTATCAATGCCTTCGATTTAGCTGATCCATAAGGTACATAAACTTTAAAACAGGTACACAAGAAATATATAGACTTTTGTCAGTTAAAATAAAGGTATTAGCCAAACATGGTGACACAGGTATAATATCTCAGCTCTCAGGAATCTGAGGCAGGAGGATGGCTGCAAGTTCAAAGCCAATCTGAACTACACAGTGAGACCCTTTCTCAAAAACAAAAAAATAAATAAATAAATAAAAACAAATGTATTAAGGAAAGGTATGAAGTTATGTAACTAACATGTTAGAGAGTAATTACCAGTTCAAGATTCTAACGGGGATGTTATGATTTAGATTTATTTGAGAACATTCTGGTTAAAAGGTGAAAACTCAGCCTGGGCCCAAGCAATAGGCAGGTTCTGGTGGACACTTGGTGCTGCACACCTGAAGCCACTCAAGGTAGCAAGGCTGGGTTGAGCACAGAAGCTCTGTGGGCTGCGGCCCTGTCTCCAGCTGGGGCTTGTCTTCTGCCATTTGTTTTGTCATTCTCCGGTGCTGGCTGCATTATTCTCCTGACTTCTCCTTCTCTCCAGCTTTTGAGCCTCTGGCCCTGACCCTCAGGTAGGAGCCCAGCAGCCTGGAGTAAACGCTGTGGTTTGCACAGGGCTCTTCGGCAGCTCCCCCAGCACCCTCAGCCCTCAAGCTCCACCCAGTGCCACTGGCTGCTCTCCTTTTCAGGGCTCTCGAACATACATGGATATGCAGAGCGATCTGATCAAACCCGGGCTCCTTTAAAGGCAGACTCCCCAAGGCCAGTGAGGAAGACCTGTGCTGGTCCAAGAGGCCCCCACTGTTAGGAATAGTTTGGGCTGTATTTTGATTAAATCTGTGCATTTTCCCAATTGGTCTTTGCCACTAAGTCTCCTGTTTCCTATTTGAGGGTCTCTGTAGTCTCTTGTGGAAGTTAGTGCCTTTGCAAGACACCAAGAGTTATTCATTCATTGTTCAATGACTCTTCTCCATCATCTCTCAGAGTGGGCACTCTGCAGCCCAAGGAAGCTGCATCCTGCTCCTGACTCCTCTTCTCCTGGAAATCAGCCCCTTCAAGCTAAGAGAGAGCCAGGGAGGGTCCAGGGCTGAGTTCCTCCCTCCCAGGAGGAGCCCTGGCTCAGGAGGGATCAGGGGATTGGAAATTTTCTGGACTGAAGTCTCTGCTCACTAAGTGCAAGGGGCAGGGCAGGAGATATTGATCCAAATACCATAGACTTTCTTCACCTTTCAAACAATGTTTGTCATTTTCCATGTACAGGTGATTCTTCATTTGTTATTTATCATTCAGCTATTCTTTCTGATATTTTCTAGAGGCTTTAAGTGGTTGCTTTAGAACAGGTTGGTCCCCATTTATTGGGGATTTGACTAGTGTATTACATATCATTGTGTGGTCAGGAGTTGATCTCCTTAATCTTCATTACAGAGACAAACAAAATTCAGAAATACTTACCTTGAAGTGGGGGAAGCTAGTTTTAAATGACTCAAAATAATAAACTAATACAAAAATAAATAAGACTATTAGAGTGATATGGCATGAAATGTTAGTATATTACATCTTTAGGTAATGCTTTTCCCTTATATGTGTTTTTCAGAATAAATTTCTCAAGAGGACTATCCCCAAATAAACATGTCTACATTTTTTTAAAAAAATTAGTGTTAAAGTAAATGAAGGATTTTGGAAACTTTACCAAGTACTTCTTTATTCATTTACTTATTCTGATCTCTGTCCTGAAATTGTGATTTGAGTAAATGCATCCCAATACCCATTTTCATATTCATTTCTTTCATGTTGGCTTTTTTGGCTTCCAAAACATAAAAATATAGCAATTTTCTTGTTTTGTATATTGTGGGTATAACCATGTGGCATACCTTAAGATTCTCAGACATATTTTAATTGAACCAAAACAAAACAAAACGAAAGAACAATCCTTACCCTACCCACAAAAGAAAAGACAACGTCTTCTTTTATCTAAAAGAATTTTTTATTATGTGCAATGATTGTGAAGATAAGAGTTTCTTGAGATGTGATTAATTTTGATTGATTAAATTGAGTCATGCTCTTAAGTTAAAAACAAATTTAAACAAAGATGAATCAAAACTGCTGAGACATTCTGCCAAAACCTCAAATCTAATGAAATGTTACTCTTCTAAAAGATGGTTCGGAAGAAATGAGATCCAGCTGTCCACCTCTGTTTCTGTTGTACCATGCTTTGGAAATCTTGCTCCAGATAACTGAACCATATGCAAAGTTGTATCAAATCTATACATCTATTAAAACGTAACTGCACTTCGCTCAAAATAGTGATAAGATGTTACATAGCCAGATGGACATGAGCTTGTTCTGAACGCAGGCTAACTTTGGATGGATGAAGATTGTTCTGAACACAGACTAACTTAGGATGGATGAAGATTGTTCTGAATGCAGGCTAACTTTGGATGGATGAAGATTTTGTAGAATGTGTAGAAGCAAACATGCCTCCCTGGGATTGTGTTCATTTACTCAAGATATATAAGTGTTCATGGTTATTTCTCAGCATATCCTTAAAGAACATGAACTTAGTAAAGTGTGGACCCACATCATTAAGAGGGGTATGACAGACCTTGCATACAAGTGCCACAGTGTAGAGAATTATGGGTATTATGTGAGCAGAGCAAAGATATGTGGGAACTCTGGGGAAACTAGGAGAAGCAAGGGTACACTAAAAAAATTACCAGCACTTGAGCTGGATGTCACCAACTCAGGAGAGTTTCATTAGGTGGCAAAAATAATAATAATTATAATACATTAAGTTCTTTTGTTTAACAAGTACCGTAGTCTATGTCTTTCACATGCCTTAAACCGTCTGACATTGGCTTATCTTTATGTAATGTGATATACACTACTACAATACTCAGTTTATAGACAAGAAAGGTGTGATACATTTAAACTCATTAAGTTATATTGATATTTTAAAATACAAACGTATTTTCAAGGGTGGAAAAAATAACTATTTTAAAGTTTCATGAGATGTATTTTCTATTGGTAATATTTAATGTTCAATCAGTAAATCAAAATATATACTCATTTGTTACAGTGAAATACTACTTTCTAATTAATGATGTAAAGATCAAGAAATGTACTAGGGGAGACCTAGAGAAACATGTGTGACCCTTCAAAAACAGAAGTAGGCAACCAATTAAATACGTGGTGCAGCAGCTTCCTCTTCAAGCCTAAAACATGAGATCGAGAGTGTTATATCTCCTACGGACACATTCTAACAATTTGCATACATGTAGTGTATCAAATGTTATTATTCTGCAAATTGTAAGTTATCCATTTCCCTATCCGCTGATGAGGAGGAACACTTCCTCATAAGAAGGGTAGAACACGTTCCCCCATATCCTAGACCAGAATGGTTGTTCTACAGAACTAAGTAAAAACATTAACTACCCAAAGGAAGCCAGCTCGAAAGCAAGAAGGTCCCGAAGCCCGGGGTCTCTGTCTCTGAATCAGACGGGCAGGAAATGCCCGCTGATTCCAAAACAGCTTCACAGCCCGGCAGTGCCACGGAAACCAACTAGCACCTCACCTAGATAATTGTCTCCTTTCATTGCTGGCGCCAGAACTGCACCTTCAGTCCTCTCCATGAGAAATAAATGATTGTTAATTTCATATGAAATACATTCGGAAAAACTATATTAAACCTCCCAGTCAAAAGCGGCCCACGTGGCATGGTGATGCCGTGCACCGTTGGTAGTTTTCACGTATGTGCGAAGGTGTGCCCGCAGTCGTCTTTGATCCCCACGTGGTAAACATCGGTTGGAAATGTTCGCTTTTTTCTCTTTCTGAGCTCATGACGTTGGCTGCCGTAATGTTGATCTCACAACTCTGCTCACACAGGGACACATCAGGGCGAAGTGAAGAGGACACAGAGTGAGTCTGACAGACAGACAGAGCTCGAGGGACGGAGCGGAGAGAAAGCGGAGCGGAGCTGGGTGCAGACCAAGTGCGAAAGCAAGAGCTCCACCGGCCCAGCGCCCCGTGGGCGCCAGCGGCATCCTTCATTTTCTTTGAGCTGCAGGGAGCCCTGCCCCCTGGTGCAGGGGGGTTGTCAAGGAGCAAGTGTGGAAATGAGGTTCCGGAGGGGACGCTGAGCTCACAGCAGCTGCGGAAGCTTCTGTTTGAGAAAGTATTAAAATGTCAAGCCGACTGGAAGACAGGACTTGAACTGCATTTCTACAACTCTCCAGCTAATATTAAAGGAGGGAAGGGGGAATGCAATTATCCTCGGGTCAAAGTGAAGACCTCGTACTTCCTGGAGGCTCCGTCGGCGTGGACCTGGCACCTGCGCCTACCTAAGTCCGGGATGGAGGTGACCAGCCTATCACCCTTCCTCTCCGACGATCACACATCAGGTGAAGAGGAACCTGAGGTGATCTCCAAAGAGTAAGGCTCGATTACAAAAGATTCACCCCTGGGAAAGAAAGGTGACCCCAGATCCTCCCTTTAGTCGGAGTCTTTTGCTCTCTTCAGGGCTGAGGGCTGGCACGGTCCTCCTGTGTCCGCAGTCTCTGCCCTGTGGCCCGGAGCTCAGGGTCACACGGAGCCGGTCGCCTCAGGGAAGCACCGCGGAGCCAGCCGCTGGAGCCTGGGCGTGTGACCTCCTTGAGCTCAGCCGGCACCTTTGGCCAGCCTGCAAGTTCACATCTTCTCCCACTGGCAGACTGACAGACTGACAGACTGACAGACACCGCCTGCCTCCTGCTCCACTTCAGAGGGATGAGAAGAGCCGCCTGAGAAAACCACAGGGGAAAATACATTTTCTTGCTTTTCAGCAGTGTTTCCTGGTTACCCCACGTGGAGTCCCCAGATGAAACACAGGACACACGTTTGACTTTGACACATAAGCACTGAATAATATTTAGTAGGAATATGAATATGCAAGCACCAATATTAGCATAACAGATAAGTACCTCCGTGCAATATTTTGAATGTGCGTGTTTTGCGAATTCGTGTTATTTATTTGAACTTCAGATTTAACTAGACGAGCTGTTGATGGATTTTCTAAATCTGGCGGCCTCATCTATGTGTCAACTGAATGCCCAGTTCGTGGCCTCGGGAGCTCCGTCTGGGAGAGTCAGATATATACTCCTCAAGTAAGATAAGCTTCTCTTAATGGAACCATAAAGTGCTTTGGAATCTGATGAAGGAGTGGCTAATGGAGAACTGAATGAATTAAGATACAGCCTCTTGATATCAGTGTCTTTCTGTTTTACAACTGAACTCAAGTCATTAAACTAATGACACAGGAGTTGCCACGGGCTTCGGAAATAGGATGAAACTGAGGCCAAAGTAGGAAACCATGAAGATAGTGGGATAAAAAATACCACAGTCAGTCACCAGTCACCACACAGTTTGCGTATTTGTTTCATAATAGGGCGTCATTTCCTCTTCCGTACACTGCTCAAAAAGGATGCATTTAGCCTACCCAGTCAAAGGGGAGCACCTTTTCCAAATCATAGGTAGAATCCAGTTTCCACCTTCTTACTCCAAACACTTTATAATACTCTTTTTATGGTACTTCCTGTGTCTCTTGCTACTATTTCTATGTCCTCTTTAGATCATAAATTCCAGTGCTGGATTTCTTGTATCATATATTTTATATCATAAACCCCTCTCCAACGTGTATGATAGTGAGTGAGCATCAGTACTGAGCTGACTGCCGGAAGTAACACCCCTTCACTGCAGGAAAACTAGAGTCTGCAGACTGAAGGAGGGTGTGTATGTGCATGTGTGTGTGTGTGTGTGTGTGTGTGTGTGTGTGCGCATGTGCACACACATGTGTGCATGGGCGTGCTTCTGTGTTGATATTCATGCTTTCCAACAACACAAAGTAACAACACAGGTATGTAGCTATGGAGAATTTATTATAATGCCAGTTATAGCAATAATGAAGAAAAACATGAAATTCCATTAAGAATAGATTTCAAAAACCAGAAATATAGCAGAGAAGCATTCTCACTTGTGTTAGGTCATTTTGCTATATATTTCTGCCCTTTAATCACTCCACTTCCAATTTTTATCACTCTAATCACTATCTCGTACATATTACCTTGGCTCCTGAATAAATTACTACTCCTTAACCCTGCCATTTTAAATTCCTTTTGTTTTCTTTACATCACATTTCTCCAGTGTAAAGTGAAATTTTATATATGCATACACATACACACAGAGCCCCCTGGAAAATAGGGGAATTCATTCATATTAATTGGTTATCATTGGAGAGAAACTAATTTTCTGTATTCTTCTCTGTCTTCCTTTCTGATTGCAGCTACTTTAGGCTTTGGTCTTCCTCAATTGGCATTGTCTACACTTCTGCCTGCTACATTTTTGCTTCATCCATATTAAGGGAAAAAGATGTGTGTGAAAAGAGGTTTAAGCAGATGGCATGGGGTAGGCGTTTTAGAATATTTGGTATACACATACATTTATATATTCATAAATTTAAACATAAAACGTATATATACACAAAACATATCCATATATATGAGAACAGTCTAACCATATAGCATGAGTCATATATCTGGAAGTCTGTGGATACATAATTATGCTTGAAATCAAAGTCTAAAAGTAAGAAAGTGTGGATTCATCCATGTTTTATAGACTACCATACACTCAGTGGGTGCTTAATAAATATTAAATAATAGTAATCTGCTCCTAACCACTTGTTCTGTCTGCAATTAAGCAGTGGGTTGTCAAATTAGGCACCAAGCGGTTTTCATTAGGTTATATTTTCCGAGGCAGCAGGTAGAGGACTCACCGCATGCGACGCATCGCAGATCTTCCTTGGAGCAACCCACTGCCGTTCAAATAGATAAAATCCCAACTGCGCCCTGCAGGGAGCTCACGAGGGCTAACAGGACCTTCAGCCTGGAGGGCTCTGCTTTCGTCTCCTCCTTCTTGTACCTCCGTCTCATCACTTCTCTTGAAATACATTATTTCTTATTCTGCATTTTGTGCATATTATCCCCACACTTCCTGCACTTTAAACTGGTACAAATTCCCTGCACCAATTTAAAAATTTTTGATCAGCAAGACTTCAGTGAATTTCACAGGTGTGTGTTTTGCTTATATTTTCTTGATTCATATTTTAAAAATTTTGACTCAAGTATACATTTTGTTTTAATTTTCTGTGATAAAAGAACTTCCCTTTCTCAAAGAGGAATGTGATCATGATGTATTCCTAAAACATACCCATAAACCAATTTATTTTAAAAAGTGCCAGAGAATGTAAAAGAGAAGGAAGAACAAAATTTTAAAATAAATTAAAATAATTTTTTAAAAGATCTTTCCACCCTCACAATGAATGACAGAGTGACTTCTTTGTTTGAAAATTATGTGGAAGGCACATGGACACTTTTACAAAATAATAATAAAACCCTAGAATATATCTTAATGGCAGGTGAGCTGGCCCTCTTTCTGAGGCATCTCTTTCTACATTATTTCTGTCCTGCCCTTGTTGAAGTTTGCTGAAAATCTTAGCAATGAAGAAGTAATCTCTGCAGAAATCAGCTTTTTCTTGTTGTTTTTTAATTTTTTGGAGGTAAAGTATGCAATTTTGTTCTAACACCTGGGGCTTCTCCACAAAGAGGCTGGTCAGTTCTTCATTTTTATTTGTAAGATTGTCTAATTATGCATGAGTCACACTTGTCCTTCGTGGCATTGCTTCTAAGATCATCAAAACAACATGTGTGGTCGTCCATACACCTAGGAAGTTCTGATGTCTTTTTTAAAAAATTGATTTTATTGGTACATTATATATACACATCATGATCACATGCGACATGAGAATTTGTATCAGTATCTGACACACTTCTTATTTTTTCCCATTCTTCTGCCAACTCTACAACTTCCCTGCCTCCGGTATACGCTAGGTAGTTCTTATTTTTGCTTGGTGACACCTGCTTGGTGACCTGTGATTTCACATTATTAAACCCAATGACAAGGGTTTCGTTCTCATACTTTCTAAGCCGCTAACATTGACCATACCCTATTCACTGTCATTTTATTTCTTTGTCTGGACTATTACCTCTTTCTCAGCCTCCCTTGCAAACTCCCACTCTTCCTTCTAAACCACCTCATACAATGTCTCATCCCCGGCATTGTTTTCTAGCTATACTCACATTCTTGGTAATTTTTTGATATACAGTAGTTTAAAATTCTATCAATAGCTAAAGATCCCAGAATTCATATATCAAGCCCTGATAATACCCCTTAAATCCTGATCCTCTTTTTACACTTCTACCAGAATCTCAAGCGCAATATATTTCTAAAGTGAAACCTTTTCCTCCCCACTTCCTAACCTGTTTTTCAAGTGGTAAATAATGGTTCCACTACTTTAACCTGCTTGCTCAGGCTGGAATACTGAAAATCTTAGTTTTTGTTTTACTCCATTACCACAATGACCATCAACAAGTCTGGTATGTGTGTTTTGCTTCATATATTTGCTAAAATCTGGACTCAACTATACATTGTTTCAATTGGTGATCTTTAATTGATGTGAAAATCTGTGATGCATAATACATGTGACATCATGTGCCCATGAGAAGGTGTCTTGTCTGGACCACTGTAACCAACTGTTAAACACTGGGGAGCTTCAGTGTAATTTGTATTTCAGGTAGGGAGTCTGGGAGGGCCAGAGTGAGGAGACAGCAAATTCAGTGTCTTATGTGAGCACCTTTCTGGGTCATGGAAAGCTGTGTCTCAGTGTTTTCACATGGGAGAAGGAGGAGAGCTCACTGGGGTCTCACTTGTAAGGCTACCAAGCCCATCAGCAACAGTTCTGCTCTCGCAATATAACCACCAGATAAGACTGTCACCCTGGGAGCTGGGATTTTAAGATGAATTTGGGAGAGGAGACAAATGTTTGATCCACAAGAATCAAGATGGTGACGGGAGCCGAGCATGAGCGATGGCACAAGGGAAAGACAGAAAGGATTGAGATGTTGATAAACATTTCTAATTACTAGATTGTCTTCAGGAGATTCAGGCTATACAAGAGAAACAAACTCTTACTTTTCAAAGTCCTGTTTTTCATAGTTCTGTTACAGTTCAGGACAAGCTCATTGCAGTACAAAGGCACTATACTAATCTCCGTACCTATTTTCTTACAGCAATTTTATTTTTTTAATGTAAACATATTTACTTTACATGCTCACAAATGCACATGATATTTCAATATCTTCTTGTGATAGATCTCTTTAGAAAGTGAGTTTATTGGCCTCTCCTAAAAATGACTATATGGTTTGTGCCCTGGTTAGCTGGTAGATAGTTTCTGCCAAATTCCTTCCATTGCCTCTGTCTCAGATCAACCAGCATATGTGCTATTTTTAGAGATTCAAAGCATATTTCCACTTTAGGGCCTTTGAATATATAGTTTGTGGGGCTTGGAACTCGCTGCCCACCCACATGTCTGAGTGCCACTCATTGCTATTTTTTCATACTTCACCTCTGATATCTTCTCCCAGAATCCTTGATGACTGTCATGCTTACTTAGCAATCCTCCTCCTTTTCTTCCAGCCTCTTCTGGGCTTTTTTTATTACTTCCTTTTTAGTTAGTATTTTACTTAGTTGTTTTTGTCTCTATCCTCTTCAGCAATTGTTAGAACTAATATCTAGATCTCCCCAAAGATATGTGTGCTCACAGGGGGAATTTTGGGAGTGGCTGGGCCATGGACATGTGGTATACCAGCAGGTTTATGGCTGAGTGTGATGTCAGGAGGGGAAACCTGGCAGGAAAAAGTGGGTCACATTTTTTCCGTTTTTAGTAGGAATCTGAAGCCTGCTCTTTACCAGTACGTATGGCAGTGTTTGTCCAAGTATTCTTTAAAGATAATAATACACAAATACACATTAAAATCTACTTAAGTAATTTTTATTACTCACCAACATTAAACTTTTAGTCCAATTTTACTTTTATTGAAACTATATTTAAAGTTTATGTTGATGAGAATATAATTGCACATGTTAAAGTTATGAACAAATGGTTCATTTTTTCCAAATATGCGTACAGCATCAGTTATAAAATCAGAGCCTAATAATACACACACAAATTAGGGCTAATCATGATATGATGAGGTTGTGCTTTTCTGTATACTCCATGACAAAGCGCATCAATTCTAGAGCAGTTTATTTTTGAACCTCAGGAGATGCCGAGTTCTGTTGGAGTGCCTGTCTTGCAGCACGGAATGACTGGAGCCAGGTGAAGTTTCAGTAATGAGAGCCGGAACCTGGCTCGTTTCCATTTTTATTAGGAATCTGAACTTAGCTTATGCTCACTTAGAAGTTCATTACCTTTGCAGACAAATCTAATCTAAAATTTAGGTCATTCTCTAACTTCTCATTCATTCTCACTAAGATCTAATGGAATACTGGCTCAGAAAAAATGCTATTTTCTCATTCTCAGGCAATTAACATCACATATGGTATGGGGATAAAGGTTTTAAAATGGTAGAAAATTCAGGCAAGTATTTTCCTTCTCCACTGACTGGAGCATTTGAGGTTGAGAGTTCAGGTGAAATCTATAACTGTAATATTGCAAACTTTGCCAGAGAAACAAACAGAGAAAAAAAACAAAGAGGATGCAAAGCATCTAATTAATTCATCAGCTTCCCCAGAGAAGATGCTCAGAGAAGTGCATCCATCAGAGCTCAGAGGATGCTGCTCGTAAATATGGCTTACCTTTTCCATTGTTTGTACTTGATTTTTGAGGAAGACAGTTGTTGTCCACAAATCTCAAAGTCTTTCATACTGTCCTTAACAAAACATCTGTTTCATATAATACTAAGTAACTTCAAGCCCTATGCTTGCTCCCTCTTTCACTAGTTCTGACTCCTTACCAAGCATTTTCCATCCTTGGTTCCTGAACTTCCCCTCTGCTACCTTATTTATTCCATCTCATCCTCACTTCTTTTTTTAAAAAATTTTTTAATCTTTATTGGTACATTACATAAACGCATCATGATTGCACTCCATAATGGGGATTTGTACCAGTATAAGACACAACTTAATTCTCATTTTTTCCCATAGCCCTACCCACCCTACCACCCCTTCATATACATAAAATTTGTTTCCTTACTTTTTTGTTACAATCTCATCATTTTCCCCCTTCACCCTATTTTACATTGAGCATTTTCTATTTCACAATATATAACATACAATGCTAGGATTCATTTACATCTTTATTTTCTCATACCAGAGAAAAGATGTGATATGTACCTTTAACCAGTTCCGGTTTCCATCTTCCCAAGCTCTTCACTCCCTACTTGTAGCTATGTGCATGTTCACAGAGTTTGGGGGATGTAACTTGGCAGTATGAGCTAATTTTTAAAGTCTTTATTTTGATTCTCACATTTCCATTTTAAGAAAAGCACACTGAATTGGTGCTTAGGTTAGTAGCGTTTTGTATGAATTTAAGTTTCCAATTCATTGGGTAAATACCAAGGAACACTATGGTTGGATCACATGATAAAAGTTTGTTAGAACTCCTTTTGTAATTCTGTAAGAAGCGGCCACACTGTCCTTCATTGTGCATTTCCAATAATGAAGACTGTGTGTTCCTGGGGCTCAGAATCCAGGCCAGTGTTTGGTGTTTTTTTGCTTGGCAGCCATTCAAATAAGCCTGGACTGATATTTCTTTCTGTTTTGATTTGCAATTATGTAGTGACAGTTGGCTTTAAATATCTTTTCACATATTTGTGTGCTGTCTGCCCATCTCCTCTGTAAGATATCTTAGAGATAGGGCTCTTTTGCCCATATTTAAATTAGACCTTTTTTCTATATTGTTGAATTTAAAGAGCTCTTTGTATGTTTTGGATAATGGTCCTTCATCAAAATATGAATTTTGTATGTAAGTCTGACATGTAAACTTTGTTGTGTATTTGTAAAAAAGGTAATGGAATGAAATACAGAAAGTGGCACTAACAGAGAAATGTTTTTCATTTCTCTTTCATTCTTTCTTATTCTGAAATTTCTATAGTGATCTTCATTGCCTATATAAGGTGAAGAAATAAAATAATAACCATTAAATCATGTAAAGAACAATTTCTTCACACCTTTGTCTCAACTGCCAATTATATTTTTAAAGAAAGTTTCCAAACACCCAACTTTGAAAAGCAGGAACTTGAAATGACAGTCCCCTTGTTAGAATGTGGGAGAAATTTTTGTTCCAATAACTGCTAGACAAATAGGAATAGAGTAAAAGTTGGCTCTACTGTTTAAAAAAGTCAGTATCAGCAAAAAGTGCAACAGGAATTTATCCTTTACAGGAAGTCACAGCACCATTTATAGCTCGAGCAGTGTTGGGTCCCAGGTCTTCACCATGAACCATCCCAGTCTCTCCAGACTACTTCCCTATGATGGAATAAATACTCAGACCACTGCTCAGGATTAAGTGCGTGCACTCCACACAGCAACACAGCACATAACAGTCTGCACCAGGCTTTGTTCCAGTTCTTGCCCCTCCTCACCTGCCACTGCCTGACATGCACCTAAGTCGTGGCCCACTCTCTCTCATGCTTAGATACCCTGTCACCACAACTTTGCTACCACTCATCCTCACTGATCTGACACAAATGACCCAGAGCTCTAATACTGAAGCTGTGCAGTATGTTTTGAGTTCATTCTTTCCAAGATTCACTCAAGTAACTTTGGTTATGCCCCTAAGATGAACAGTAAAGGCAATATGAATGTGAGCATTCTAGTCCTGACTTATGCCTCAGGTCAAATTATCTCCCAAAGAATTTAGGGAAGTCTGTGAAAAAGTAAACACTCTAAAAGAAGAGATCAGGTAAGTCTTTCCTGAAAATGAATTGAAATAACGGTCCATAAAATACACAGACATAGCTTTGCAAAGACAAGTATAGGAAAGCCTCATACTCAACAGATAGAGGAGCCTACAAGAAGGCCAGGCAAAGTCAAAAATCATCATGCCTTCCTATCCAGGGCACTGTGGCATGACTGACCTCTATGTAGCTAGAGATTGATGAATCTAAAAAGCAAATGAGTCCCATATTTTGAACAGTACTAGAAATTGTGCTATGTATTTATACTTTTATTCTAACTAGTCAATTGCCATGGAGACACACTAGGAATTTGGAATAATGGTTCCAGACACCTACAGAGGACAAATTGACAGAGAATCAAGAAAGGATAGTTAGGAGGATAGTGGAAGAAAAAAAAATCAATGAGATGATAGAAGGTTCAGGGAGAAACAACTAAGTTAGAAAGAAATAAGGAGGTTCTGAAATACACAAGGAAGGTTGACAGGACGGGGTGGCTAAATATAAGGTAGAAAAGAATCAAAGATTAGGGTCCAATTTCAGCACTAGTAAAAAATGTTCCCAAACTGAGCCAGTGACTTCAACAGATTTTGCAGTTAACTGTTTTCCATTTTTATTTGTTGTCACTATTGTTTAGTCTGTAAAAATCTGAAAAGAGGTCAAGGAAATAAGTCAGTGAATGGGCGAAATGCTACAGTTGGAGTCTTCTGTGCCTTGTTCTTCTTTTTTTTTTTTTTTTTTTTTGAGACAGGATCTTGCTTTTGTAGTTCAGGCTGGCCTTGAGCTCAGCCTTGAACTCACAGCAATCCTCCTACCGCTGCTTCCTCAGTGCTGGGATTACAAGCATGAGCCACCACACCTGGCACTGTGTATGTGGCTCTGATTGCTGGTGGGTGTGAGTCTCCACACCCAGCATTGCTGTATGTGGTTACCGGGGATCAAACCCAGGCCTTTGTACTTGCAAGGCAGGCCCCTGAACCACTGATCTCTATCCTCGGCCCCTGCTGTTCTTTTTTTTTTGCAAAAGATTTTTTTATGATAAAGTGAAGCTCACTGGGGTCGTTCTGTTGAGTTTCAGTTATTCCTAAAAATGGAGAAATTTTGGCATGCTTTCAACATATATTCTGCTCCCACGTGCATAGATTTCTTTATTTTCAATAATTATAAAACATTCACTTTCTCAAAACTCCTTGGAAGTGTAATACAAAAGACTTTCCTTATCCTCAAGCTATTTAGGAATAATTGCTGACCTGAAAGCCTATCACCCACATTAAGAGTAAATTTTTTATTTTAAAAGAATATTTAACTCCATGGTTAAAATGAGTCCATAAAAATCAGAAAATCTATCTTACTTTTTGGCAAGATAAAATGTTCCAGGCTTATCTTACTTTTCTGCCCACGAGTTAAATTCAGCTAACATTCTTTTTAAAAGAATGGTATTTTTAAGAATATCTGGAAAATCTGAGTGTTGCTAAAGCCCTCTCAGTGGACAACAGCTGAAAAATAAATTCTTGTGTGCACATGCACACACACAAACATGCAGACTCACACACAGGCACACAAAGATACACTCTTATTTACATCTGTTTTATCTTCACCCAACCATCCATCCATCCATGGGTATACACCATAGTAACTGATTCTCTAATATTTTCAAGGTTAATTTTTATTTTATGTCTTTGGATATCTGCTCATTTTTCTCTCATAATAAGAAACTTGTTGCACTCATGATTATTAATTTTTTTAAGGTTTTTTGAGGCAGGGTCTCCCTTTGTAGTTCAAGCTGGCCCTGAGCTCAGCCTCCAACTCACATCACAGCAATCCTCCTGCCTCTGCCTCCTGAGTGCTGGGATTACAGGTGTGAGCCACCACGCCTGGCACTGTGCCATGTGGTACTGGTTGCTGCTGGGGTGAGTCTCCACACCCAGTATTGTATGTGGTTACCGGGGATCAAACCCAGGTCCTTGCACTTACAAGACAGGCGCCAGAACCACTGAGCTAAATCCCCGGCCCCCATGATTATTTATTTGACTGAGCCTGCAGTGCACAACCAACCCCACATACAGATGACTACTCCTTCCCACATGGGAACTCTCCCACTGCCTGGGATTTGTTCATCTTCTTTCCTGTCGCACCTTCCCACCATCTCCCCACCTGCTGGCTCTGGGTGATCTGACACTATTAGAACTATCTTTTTAGAGAGTGAAGACATGAAAGAAGAAGTGGAAAGAACAAAATGTCCATTTATAAGACTTTTTATTTTTCTGTTCTGAGTATTTAACACAGGGCCATGAGACTGAGCTACATCTGAGATCCATTTTTATTTTTTATTGTGAGACATGGTCTTAAGAAGTTGTGAAGTGCCCAGGCCAAGCTCATGTTTGAGATCCTTCTGACTCCCAGAGTTCCAGATAACAGGAATTTGCCACCATGCCTGTCCATATAAAGCTACTAATACCAATTTTTCTGCTATTCATACATAACAATAATTAAAACCCATTGGTGAGTTGTGTCAAACTACAGGGTTAAATCTCCATTGCGCAAGCATGTGACATACAAGTAATTAGGAAGGCATTCTGTCTGCAGTGCATGCTCCTAATTTAGACAGAACTATAACTAGCAGAAATAATGGCCATAGTTCCTATACCACTGGAGGGCTGAGATATTAAGAAACTTACAGCTCTAATTCTCTCACGGCTTCCTTCTTGCATTTTCACAGTTGTTAGATATTTTTGACTTGTAATCAAATTCTTCTCCCAAGAATAACTGGGGAAATAGTAAAGGGCAGAAAGAAGGAAGTCACAGTGGTTTGTGTGTATCTGTGCACATATGAGAAGAGGGCAGAGACTAAGAGCTCCGGGCCTGTTCCAACCTTGAAACAGTGTTCATTATGTGATGTGCCCAGGGTGGGTTTGTAATCAGTCCTGTTCTCGCATACATTATCCCTCTGGCAAAAGCACCTGGCTTCCCTTGAGAACACAAGTCAGTCATCCTCCATGCATGGGTTTGAAGGTAGCTTACTTTAAGTGTGAATCCATCTCTGCAGCTGGAAGAAGCAATGAGAGTTGCAGAGGGGGCCCTGAAATCCAAGAAAGAGCAGTCAGGGCCCGAGTCCTGACTCCTAGTCCTCTGTTGCTGTAAGAGTAGAAACGGTTTACTTCATGTTACTGAGTATGGTGAGAAGTAGGAGGCGAGGCTGGAACTGATGGCTCTATGGACACAGCCTGACCCCCAACCCATTTTTCCAAGTATCCATTCTGTCAGCTTATGGTCTTTCTTTACATCCTCCCACCCATCCTTCTATCTTGGTTCTGCTTATTACCTTAGAGTTTATAATCATCTAGAACACTGCATGATAAATTACTGTTAATGGTTTTCTTCTTTCCATCAAGAGAGATCGTTTGTCTTCTCTGTGCACAGTCACTGGGAGTCCCAAGTGTTTAACAGACAAATCAGATACAGATGATGAATATGTGGACACATAACCTCCCACCCACAGCTTCCAGGCCATTTCCTCTGACCTTGTCTCTGTCCTCTGAGGCAAGGTCACATTGTGTAGCTGGTGTCTTCAAGAATCACTCATAGGATGCTCTACAGAGCATGAGCTGGAAGGAACTGATAGTCAAAGCTCTGAGATTAGCTTACAACTACCTCTGCTGTTTGCAGCAGGAGGGTAACGGTGGGTACAGTGAGAAAGTAGGCTGGAGGACAGAGCTGGCAGAATGTGCCTCTAGATAGTTTTGTGGAAGAATAAAAGAGTTAGATACTTGCAAAGGTCATGGCCTGAATGACAAGAAGAATGGAATTTTGACTACCTTAGACATGGAAGTAAGAGACATGCATCTGTTGTGAGTGAAATCAAGAGTTTAGGTTTGGACAGTTCTCCTTTGCAAGGCCCTTCTGGGTAGAGACAGATGAGCAAACCTCTCTGGCCTCATTTTTAGGCTTCTTGTGATGACTCTTCCGACACTGGACTTTAGTTACATACATTAACTATTCTTTACTTTCATCTTCTCATCTATGAATGGTTTGGAGAATAATGATACATATTATATAGTCATTATGAGAGTCAGATGGGACAATTTGAGTAATAAGACAGAAGGTAAACACAAAAGTCCAATCTATAAAGCTATTTTTACTAGAGGAGCTAGAGAGAGAATGAGAGATAGTTCAGATTGCCAAATAGGTTGAGAAAAGAAGAGATGAGAATGAGAACTGCAAGAATTTTGTGTTTTGTGTCTTAACATTTAATCTGTTAGCATTTATAAAAGAGTTGACCATCTCCTAGTTAGAGACAAGGACAGAAACTGCTCAGATGAAATGAAGATAGAATAAAAGTTTCATCAGTAGACAATGAAGATTGATGACTAGGAGGTATTTATCTGTGGATAAATATCCAGTAAGTATTTGAATGTATGAGTTTACAGTTTTTATTATGAGCCCTAGCTAAAGATATAAATTCAGAAATCTAGATACTATAGATGTCATCTAAAGTCATAGGGATGGATGGAACTACAAAAAAGAATGGGTATTAATTGGAAAACATAGAGCCTAGATCTTGGACATAAAACTTGAAACACATACATATCAGAAAATAGGAAAGCCACTGGAGACTAAAAGCAACCCAACATTTGCAGCCACATGATTCTCAACAGCTCCATTTTAGAAACAACTTCCATGTCCATCAAAAACAGATACAGAAAAATGTGGCATTTATACAAAGTGGAATGCTACTGTGCTCTAAAGGATAAATTTGTAGGAAAACGGATGCACTTTGGGACCATAATGTTGAGTAAAATAAATCCGATCTATGACCCATATGTTTCTGATACCATATGAAACCTATATGTGGTTTCTCTTGTAGGAGAAATTCAAATGATAAACAAGGAGTAAAACAAATAGATAAAAATAAACACAGAAATCAACTCTCAGAAATGTGAAGGGAACTAGGAGATGGATCAAATGGGAAAGTGGGGAAGGGGACATAACAAATAATTAAGATGTGTCATGGACATGTGCGAAATACACTCAATGAAAGTAATTCTTATGATATACATTATTCTCAGCTGAAGATGGATCCAACATACATCACATATTAGCTCATAGAACATGCTTACATAAATGCAAAATAATTGAAATTATCTCATGTATATTATCAGACCATAGTGCAATCAAGTCGGATATCAATAGCAAAAGAAATTCAGAGAACTTCATTAACACATGGAAATTGAACAAGAAATGGGTCACAGATGAAAATAAAGTAGAAATCAGAGAGCTTCTACATCTGAATTATAATGCCAGTGCAACATACTGGAATTTACAGGACACAATAACAGCAGTCCTCTGAGGGAAGTTCATAGCAGTGAATGCCCATATTAGGAAAATCAAGTGAGCTCAAATAAACAACCTGATACTAAAGCTCAATCTCCTAGTAAAAGATAAACAACACAAACCCAAAGCTCACACAAAGGAAGAATTTATAAAAATCAGAGCAGAAATGAAGAGGAGATCAAGAGGACAATATCAAAAAATCAACAAATCAAAAAGCTAGTTCTTTGAAATAATAAAATTTACAAACCCTTAGACAACTTTATTAAAAATGGGAGGAAAGGCCCAAATCCATGCAGTTATGAATTAAAAGGCTATATTTGCAACAGATCCAACTGAAACCCAGAGAATTATCAACTCCTACTTTGAGAAGTTGCGCTCCAAAAAGATGGAAACATGGAAGAAATGGACAAATTCCTAGACACATATGAACTAACAGGGTTGAACAAAGAAGACATAAAATTCTAAACAACCCCACATCAGCCAATGAAATTGAAAATGTAATTTAAAACTTACCAAAAAAGAAAAGCCCAGGTCCTGATGATTTCACTGCTAGGTTCTACAAGAAATTTAGGGAAGAGCTAATCCCACCATTCCTCAGACTCTTTAATGAAATTGAGAGGGAAGTAATATTCCCAAATTCATTTAGGGAAGCAAGCATTACTTTGATTCCAAAAGCAGAAAAGGAACCAAGAACCAAAAAACGAGAACTACAATCCAGTTTCCCTAGTGAATATAAATGCAAAAGTCCTTGATAAGATATTTACCAACAAAATACAGAGGATCCTGAAGAAGAACATCCACCCTGACCAAGTAGAATTCATCCCAGGGAAGTAGGGATGGTCCAACAGACATAAATCAATAAGTGTAATTATTGATTTGTATATTAACAGAGTCAGGGGGCCAGGGATTTAGCTCAGTGGTTCCAGTGCCTGTCTTACAAGCGCAAAGACCCAGGTTCGATTCCCGGCAACCACATACAATACTGGGCATGGAGACTCACACCCAGCACCTATCAGCACCACATACCACAGTGCCGGGCGTGGTAGCTCACTCCTGTAATCCCAGCACTCCGGAGGCAGAGGCAGGAGGACTGCTGTGATGTGAGTTTGAGGCTGAGCTCAGGGCCAGCCTGAGCTACAAAGCGAGACCCTGTCAAAAAAAAAAAGCAGAATCAGGGATATAAATCACATGATCATCTTTATAGATACAGAAAACATATTTGACAAAATATAATATCCATTCATGTTTGAAACATATCTTACAGAAAATTGGATAGATCTTTAGCAGAACCAAGTAAAGGTTATGTATGAAAAACCAACAGCCAGTATCATTCTAGCCGGTCAAAAATTAAAATCTTTCACACTAAGGTTAGGAACAAGACAAGGATGTCTACTATCATCACTCCCATTCAGTATAGTTCTGACAACTTTAGCCACAGCAATCAGACAAGAAAAAGAAATAAAAGGAATAAAGATAGGAAAAGAAGACATTAAATTGTCATTATTTATGGATGACATGATATTTTATATAGAAAACCCCCAAAACTCCACCATAACACTTTAGACTTAATAATCAGATGCAGTAGAGTGTCTGGATACAAGGTCAACTCCCAACACTCAATCGCCTTCTTGTATACAAACAGCAGACTCACTGAGAAAGTAATAAGAGAAAGAACTCCTTTCACAAGAGCATCCAAACAATGAAACACCAAATTTAAAGACTTGGTCCAAAAGTTGACATCTGAAATGAACAGACATTTTTCAAATGAAGTGAAATTAACAAATAAATATATGAAAAGATGTTCAACACCACTAGTTACTCAAGAGATGCAAAGGAAAACGATGCTGAGATCCATCTGATTCCAGAGAGAATGGCAGCTACAAAGAATTCAACTATTAACAAAATGCTGGCTCAGTTGTGATGAAAAAGAAACCCTTCTACACTGTTGTTTGGGATGTAAACTAATGCAACTCCTGTGGGAATCAATATGGAGATTCCTCAAAAAACTAGGATTAGAAATGCTCAATGTAAAATAAGGTGAAAGGGGACA
>PVIR01029267.1:0-21233 GCA_004026965.1 Petromus typicus | reverse complement strand
CTTTGTGGTTCAGGCTGGCCCTGAGCTCAGCCTCAAACTCACATCACAATCCTCCTGCCTCTGCCTCCCAAGTGCTGGGATTACAGGCGTGAGCCACCACGCCCGGCACTGTGGTATGTGGTACTGGTTACTGCTGGGTGTGGGTCTCCATACCCAGTATTGTTATGTGGTTACCGGGGATCGAACCCGGGTCCTTGCGCTTGCGAGACAGTCGCCGGAACCACTGAGCTAACTCCCCGGCCCCCAAATGAAAACTTTTTTTAAAAAGCTCAGTAGCTCAGTGTAAGGCCCCCAGTTCAATCCTTAGTATCCATGGAGTAAGTAAACTAAAATGAGGTTTTGCTTCTTAGAAGCTTATATTATTGATGCTTCACAGAGTGCTGTGCGGCTGCAAGAAATCATCTCTGGCTTTGTTTATTTGGAGTCATCCCTGGACATCACTCAGCAGATCTTTTACCTACAGGCAGAAATAGGTTTGGTTGGCTGGTTACCATAGAAACTTCTTTCTCTCCTGGTTGCCACCTCCTTGGAGTTCCTCCTGTTCTTTCTGTGCCAGTGTTTTGTGAGGTTTGGATTAAGCCAATTGGCAGCAGAGAGAAACAAAAGAGGAAGAAAAATACAGCGAATTGTGCCATCCCTCATCGTTCCGTGTTCTGCTGTAAATGTTCGTCTCTGGCAAAGACCCTTGCATACTCCAGGATGTGTATATTATGTAGCTGCCAGCTGAGGGTCCAGAAGTGGACGCCCCGTAAGCACTTGCCATTATCTTGTCCACTCTATAAACTTGTTAGAGGGAGAGAGAGAGAGCACTCGCTGTAGAGGAAAGACACACCTCTGGGATTCTGCTTACCAGTGGCAGAGGAGAGTTTGAGACTAGGAAGATGAACTAAAAGCACAAACCAAGAAATACTGTTACAGAAGAGCTGGAGCAGCGCACTCCACCCACAATGAAGAAATCGATGGCACATTCTCCACCAAACTAGTCTAGGTGTGAAATAAAGAACGTATTAATCTCCTAGAGGCCTAGAAGTAAGTGATGACTTCGATATAGTCTGTATTCCTCTTGCTGATATTTTATGTCCCAGAAGGTAAGAGAAGCTATGGGAGAATTTTATTCTAGTCCTAGTTCTGTTCAAAAAGGAAGGCCTATGTGGTTAACATTAATATCATGTTTGGTTACAATAACCCCAAATAGGTAATTGTTAGTTATTACTGTAAAGAATTCATCAGTTTTTTGGGCCGGGGAGTTAGCTCAGTGGTTCCGGCACCTGTCTTGCAAGCGCAACGACCCGGGTTTGATCCCCGGTAACCACATAACAATACTGGGCATGGAGACTCACCCCAGCAGCAACCAGTACCACATACCACAGTGCCGGGCATGGTGGCTCACGCCTGTAATCCCAGCACTCGGTAGGCAGAGGCAGGAGGATTGCTGTGATGTGAGTTTGAGGCTGAGCTCAGGGCCAGCCTGAACCACAAAGTGAGACTCTGTCTCAAAAAAACCTAAAAAAAAGAATTCATCAGTTTTTTATATACTTGTAATAAAGATAATATAATGGTTCATAATCACTTAAAATATTACATCCATATTCATTATAAGTAGGTAAATAAATGGAAGAAGGAACGTCCTTTGCTGAAGCAGAATGCTGAAGACTAACTCAAAGAGATGTTGGGGTTGGAAATCATTTTACAGCCATCATTATAGGGTCACATAAGAGATGACAGATGACTTATATGAGGATGCTAAGATATTGAGGAGCAGGATATCTGCAGGATCTTACAAGATGTCTCAGGTGGTTCTTTAGTGTAGGAAAGAGAGGAGTTATACACAGGAGAAACCCAGCTGCCTCTATCCTGGGTGTTCCTAAGGGACAGACAGACATTGTGTGCCTCCTGACACAGTGCCCAGAGGAGGACCCCGCATGGTTTGTGCAGTATTCTGGTGATAAGGAAACATCAGAGAAACAAACAAGGACATTGTGGGTAAAAAAAAAAAAAAAAAGTGGGATTGTATCCGCATCAAAGACAAAAATGGCTGTGGAAAATGTTCCAGATTAAAAGAGGCTAAAGAAATGGGACAGCTAAACACAATCCGTGTCCCAACCCAGGTTGTATCCGGCAGTGGGTAAGTGAAGTTCTAGTAAGATAGTAACAGAACTGGAATGTATACAGTAAATTAGTTAAAATACTTACCTGGAGTACATTTACAAAGTTGGTAACTATCCTATGATTATTTTTAATTCTAGGAAATATACAGTGATACACTCAGAGGGAACGTGTATCATATCCTCAAGTAGTTCGCCCAAAATATTGAGAATCTTACAAAAACAAAGCAAATGCTAAGGAAAATGGGATAAAATACCAACAATAAGTGAATCTAAATAAAGGAAGTGTGTGTCATCTTTGTACTAAATTTTTACGTTGCAGCATTTTATAAATCTGAAATTATTTTTTAATGAAAAGGAAAAAATAATTCTCCAGTTTCTGGAGATTCGGATTCAGTAGGTCTGAGATGGAGGCTGTGCCTTGTCTTCCTGATGGTTCCTTGGGTGATGCCCTCTGGGAACTTGGGGAGCACAGCACTCAGAGCAAAAGGTGCATCCTAAGGGAGAGATGAACAAATGGTTCCCTTTTTTTAAGAAAATGGATTCTGCACATTAAAATCCACTTAACATGAAGTTAACATGGATTTAGCTCAGTGTAGGAAAGAACTTGCCTCACAAGTTCAAGGTCCAAATTCAATCCCCAGTACCAAAGTGGGGAGAAAAAAAAAAAAACTTAACATGAAGTGACATTCTCCAGCAAAGGTACACATTCCCTTGTGTACCAGTCAGTGATCTGAACCAAGTCCTGCCTGGCTAATGAACCGTGTTTGGTATATTTGATAGGTATTTTAAAAAGCCAATTTTTTCACTGAAAGATAAAAAGGGTTGGTGAGTGCAAAAATACAGGAGGGAACATAAGTTATTTCCTGTCATCAACCCTATAGTCACAAAGCTGCCTTAAAGGGACGTGGACACTGACTTACTCCGGCGAGGGACAGCGCTTAGTTGGTCGAGTATTTGCTTAGCATGTGTGAGGCCCTGGATTTGTCCGAAGTACCATGGTTATTTAATTAATACAATGAGATAATCCACTGAGAAAGAAGGCGCTGAGCGGCCTCCACCAAGAGATGCTGCTGCAGGGACTTCACCTACAGGGACGTTAAATGAGACCATCCTGAGTGCCCTTTCACTCTTAAGCTTGAGATGCTCCTTAAAGCCCCTAATTAAAGTTTTGTTAATAGTCACAGAAAAGCCACAGTTAGGTAAATCAGTTGAATAGTTTGTGAGAACCAGGTGAAAACGCAACTACCAGCAAACTAAAAACAAACCCTAATTCCAGACCATGAATGATCATCAGACAGAGAAGCTTTGGCCTTTAGTAAGTAACACGAGAAATTCAGCACTGTACATCTAAACTCTCTTTTCAAAGACTTTTAAAAGTAAATCTCAGAGAGAGAATGCTTGGCTGTATCTGCCATGGCCATATCTTGCGTTTATTATTTGACTCGTATATATGGCTGAACTACATTTTCATTAAAATGTCCTGAAGCAAGACCAAGGAGAAGGATGAATTATATTCCTCAGCAAGGTGTGTGTTTGGACTCTGTCGAGAAACTGCTTGGATTTCTGCTTCCCTTTGCTTGGCAGTATTCATAAATTTTAGCCATGTGTGGTGGTTGTGAGAATTAGAAACCTTTAAATTCTTGAAAAGTTACTCCGTACCGACTGGGTGAAAGATTCAGTGGTCTGCTCAGGTAATATTGCAGAGCTTAGAAAGATCCTGAGGCTAACACTGGTCATGGCTCACATGTCCCAAGTGAGTGTACCGGGAACCTTACCGAGAGAATATATATATAATTAGATTGGCAAGTGGGGTAAATCCTAGAGTGAGTTTTCTGCTACTTTCTCTTTCTGCTGTTGACTGCATGAGTCATGGAGCATTAGAGGTGAGCAGAGTCATGTAAAAAGCTAGCTTGTCATGAGCACATGCTCCTGTTCATGTCAACTCTAGGCAAAGATAAAATACCATCCCTCTAGACATGTTCTAATAAGCAGATAGGACAGTCATTTCTGGGTGTTATTAAGACAGGTGAACTCATGAGCTCTCAGGAACTCAACGCTCCGTGAGGGAAGATTCCATTGTGAAATGGACTTTCCCTGTCCAATCTCATTACCTTATCTGTCTTCACATGGGGATCATTGCCGTAATGCTTCTGAATTTACAGAGTACAAATCGAGTCCTTCTAAAGTAAAAACCTAGAGCTGGGAGTGTCACTCAGAGGTAGAGCCCTTAGCTTTCGTCTCAAGGCCCCGCATTCTATCCCCAGCCCAATACAACAGTCAGAAATATATACACACAAACCAGACTATACAGTATCGCTCCTAAACAGGTTTATTCTGTATAAGTAGTTTTCAGCATCTCCTTTACATGGCTTGTAAAGGAGGAAAATTACAAAATGATAAGGACCGTTGGTATTCGTACTGCAGGGCAAGTACAGAGCATTTCGTTATCGCTCCCTTTAAAGAGAGCCATGCAGTTCCACGTCACACCACATATTTCCTAAACGGCACTAACCAGAGAACAACTACCCCGAATCGTAGGTGCCTCTACCACTAAATGAGTAGCTGCTACATTGCTACATTGTGGTTCCCAGGCCTTGTGTCAGAAATTCCAAGTCGGGGACGCTGCAATGGAGCCCAGTAATTGCACATCACAAGATATTAATTCTTTTTCCTTTCCTGAAGGGAAAAAATAAAATGTGCAATTTAAGTAAACTCTGTGTATTTCTCCTTACAGAAAGGGCAACTTAGGCTTCTACACACTAGCAGCTCATCTCTTCATCGCTGAGTGTGTGTCCTTAGATATTAGCACAGGGCCTCCATAGCTTTACCCTCCCCTCAGTTTTGCATTATTGAGCTCTTGGAGTGTGTGCAGAGAGAATGTCGTGTCTTCTTTCATGTCCTTGCTCATCACACCATTCATCAGGAGCTCAGATGACTCCCAGCCGAAGCATCCTGAGTAACGGTTGTTGGGGCTAGTTATCTCTAGTTATCTCTTACAATGTAATAACAAGATCAAAGGTAGAAGCAACCAATAATCCGTATATGTCAGAGTAGCAGCTGGCCTACTAAAAAGTAGCAGTAAGAGAGATTGAGTGATCAGGCAGAAAATCTATCATCAGTTAGAAATAATAGTAGGAAGAAAAGACATTTTAAAATTCAGGCCAACCTCTGTGTCAGGTAGTAGATCAACATTAGCTTTTTTCTCAGTTGTGTAATGGCTTTGTCTCACATTATGCTACCTAAGGGCATGATACAGTGGACCCTTGAATTATGAACTCGATCTGTTCCTGAGGGTCGGTTGTAAGTCAGCACAGCTGAGATCTAGATTTTCACCTGGGTGCGTGCTATAGATAACAAGGTCAATCTTCCATTAACTAAATTAGCCCAACTTGTTTGGCTGGTTGTAACTTGAGGGTCCACTGATATTAGTGTGCCTATTATAAATTGGAATACTTTCCCAATTTTACCATGACTAAAAACTACAAGGTATAAAAATTTAGAATTGCCTATGGATAAGTTACAATGAAGAACAAATTTCCTGGCATCTTTAGACATGTTATTGCAATCTGCCTGGCACTTTTCCTGAACCACTAGAACCAGTAACTCACAGAGTTGACTTGCAGACTATGAGGCGGACTGTGAGAGGAGCCGTGTGGGTAATCCCTGCCTCTGCGTTCCTAGTGATGATGTGAATTGTAATCCTATCTCTGCCTTCATTCCTGAACTCTGATTACCTAGGTATTTTGACCAGTAATGTTTATTTATTTTTTTTTTAGTACATGTGAGTTGAGAAAGTAGAGTTTACAGCGCTCAGTGATAACTCTAATATGATAATATTTTCTTATTTCAAACAGCTAATTAAAGGCCTTCAGCAAGAGCTGAATCGATTATATTCCCTTTTCTGTTCTCGGAATCCAGACTTTGAAGAGAAAGGGGGTAAAGTGTCAATAGTGTCCCATTCCTTGGGCTGTGTAATCACTTATGACATAATGACTGGCTGGAATCCAGTGCGACTGTATGAGCAGCTGCTGCAGAAGGAGGAAGAGCTGCCGGACGCGCGGTGGGTGAGCTACGAAGAGCGGCACCTGCTGGACGAGCTGTACATAACCAAGCGACGGTGAGCCGGCCTCCTGGGCAGGGCTCCGATGCGATGTCTCTGCGGAGTTCCCCAGACTAATCCTCTTACCAGAAAGCTTTGAGATTTTCATCATTAAAAAAGCAATAATACATTGTTGAGGATAAAAAAGATTGCTAATTCCATTCATTTTCCTGTAAGGTTAGAGAGTTCAATTGTCTTCTTTGTTTTCCTTTGTTTTTCCTCTCTGCTTGCTAGGAGTGAAATCTCAAACTTATTACAAGCATAGAGCCAGGGCACAGAACCGTTATTGAAAATGTTTGCCAGTTTGTATTCATTGTTTTACTGATCTGTAGGAGATCTGTACACTTTTCTTTTAAAGATAGGATCTCGCTCTACTGTCCAGGCTGGCTTCAAACTGCTAGGTTCAAGCATTTCTCCTGTCTCAGCCTCCAGATAGCTAGGAGTATAAACATGCGCTCCTCATCTTTTAAAACTTTTTCTTGACAAATGAGTTTTTTACGTATATTATGTAAAAAGCCTAATTACATGTTATATCATTACAGACAGATTTTATGATTGCTTCATCACCACGGCCTTCCTGACACGCTCTTTACCTGCTGCATTTCTGTCTTCGCTCGTAGTTGTATCGCTGCTTTGTTCTCCTGCTAATGAAAGTCTCTGGGCAGTTCTGATAAGAGTGAAAACAATCTCTCATTTGGGGAGTTTGGTATTATATAAAAAGAGCTGAGCTAATTCAAATTTTTACTCACAAAGTCTTGATTTTGTTATTCTTGGAAAAGTTGTCTAAGGATTTTACTCACAATCTCAGTATAGACTAGTCTCATAAATACTATAAGAACAAAGTATAGTTTTTTTTTTAAAAGTCATATGTAGCATTTTAAATGTATAAATCCAGTAAAATTTTGGTTTAAAAAAAAAAAGCTTAGAAAATGAGCTATAACTTTTTTTTGGAAGAATAAACTTAATTCCATCCTTGGTTAAATATAAGTAGATTCTGGACAGTGCAATATGAAAAAAGTGAAATAATCCACAGGTTCATCAGCATAAAAGGAGTGAACTGGTTTGTCGCGGTGATAAGCAGATAACAGAAAAATTGAAGAAGGTCAGGAGGAATGAAGTGAAAATACTGTAAGGCTCATTATTACATATGGAAAAGAAAAACATAATGTAAAAAAGAAGAGAGAAGACAGTATTAACCATTTAATATGGTTTTTTAAATATGTATATACTTGTGCATGTCCCGTGTTGTACTTTAAAAAAAATAGCCCTGCTGGGCATGTGTTTCCACAGGAAGGCATTTGCCTGCAGCGTGTGGGGCCCGGCTTCCCGCCCCAGCCCTGAGACGCTGTCAGCAACAGGCGCCAGGGAAATATTATTACTCACCGTTTTGTAAGCTGCTATAAACTCGTGTAGTGCAGCAAGTGCATTTATTAATGGGAGCCATTGCTACTTGGTTGTCATCGCTTTTTTATAACCCAAGGATTAATGTCATGTTGATTATAATGTAATTGTAAATAACCTTGTGCCACTTCCTAGGCTGAGGGAAATAGAAGAGCGGCTGCATGGGTTGAAGGCATCGTCCGTGACACAAACCCCTGCCTTAAAATTTAAGGTAAGGAGCGGAGATCAGCTTTTCACTATTTAAACAGTTAAATGTTTATGGTGCAAATGCAGGTTTAATTATGAGTAGTTATCGAATGCATGACCCTGTTGTTTTCTGGGTTCTGCAGCTAAGAGATGGAAAAGACAGTCCCAGCCCTCGAATATAGAACACAGTACTCTTGGTGCTGTTTGCAGTCTACACAATGGCACATGCGCGGGAGAGGGAGGTTTTCACTGTGCCTGGAAAATTTACAGGCACTGAGCTCTGTACATGATCTCAGTAGATTAAATTTTGCAAAGCAAAAGAATGGAGAAGTATTATTCTGTGTAAAAGGGGCCATATAAACAAAGGTCTGCTGGACATGGTGGTGCACACACCCATAATCCCAGTACTCAGGAGGCTGAGGCAGGAAGATCACCATAAGTTTGAGGCCAGCCTGAAGTCTCAAAAGAATAAATAAAAAATAAACAAAGGTAAAGAGGTAACTTTATAGGAAACACCAGATGATCTGGAGGAGTGAGAAGAAAAGTAGAGACAAATTCGGGAAATGTTTGCCACTTAGAATTAACAGACTTTGGTAACCATCTAGTTGAACAAAGGTGAGAAAATAATCAGGGAAGCAAATGAGAAGTGGTTTCAGGGACAGAAAGTATATGAACAAACCCAAGACTGACTGACAGGGTCAGTGTGGCTGGAATTTTCCAGACTCGGCACTAAGGAAGCTACATTGGAGAGGAGGGAAGTTCTTCAGTTTCTGAATATCAGAATCCCCTATTGACAGGGGCAGTATAAGGCGGCAGAGCACTGTGAACGCCGACCAGACCATTGGAAAGGACACATCCTGTAGCTGAATCGCGGGTTACTTGTCTGTGTTAGTGGACGCAAGACGTCCAGGGTTTCTGACACTCACTTCCTGTTAATATATGTCTGGTACACTACATTCACTCTCCTTGAAATGTGTTCTCAGATCACAAGAGCTTAACGTACAGGTTAAGATGTGAATGGTACACAGACAGTGTTTAACAGAATTTTTAACTGACCCTATGTTCTAGAGTGTCGTTATTGACACCTTGGATTTAAAAATTGTACGGTAGTCATGGAGTTACCCCAGCCTAGAATTTGAATTTCATCTCTGCCATCTCATTAATGCTAAATGTACAGAACTGATCTGGTAGAAAAAGCAAACCGTTCTACTGTAGATTTTATTCTGGGTTCTTTTTATCAGAGAGTTGAGTATATATTAGACTATTAAAATTTAATACCATTTTAGTAGAACTTAAGCACTGTAATTGTAGATCCTTTGAGACAGTTATAGTCTTAAGATAGAGCTTTAAATTATTATTCTATTTAGAGATAAAGTAAATCTGGAATTGAAAAGGAATATCTAATGAATTATCAAATCACAGTTAGGACGCAGGGCCCAAAAGGGAACAGAAATTTTTCCGTGTCCCTACCAGGAGTCAGATTCACTTTCAGAAACTGATTTTCTGTCACAATTGACTATTGACGTTTTAAAAAGAGGAATATTGGCCAGCATCCGTTTGCAGAATGAGGAACTTCTAACCCTTCTTGAGGCTTCGCCCCTAACTACTAATGTGGCCAAATCATTTAACAAGTTTGAGTTCATCTGGGTCTCATCTCCAGCACACAGGTCAGATGAAATGTCCAGAGCACTTTTAAAATCCTTTGATGGCTATAAATATCACTCAAGCAGTCACTACCTTTGTCTGAGAGAATAACTCTTCAAACCACATTCTTATGAACAAAAAGTCGTATCCTCTGGGGCTGTAATACTTGGGCAGACGTTTAGGAAGCATCTGCCTTGCATATATGTTTTGCTGGGCAAGTACGTGCCCGTGGGTCTGGTCTGGGCGGACGCCATGTGTCAGGCAGAGAGAACGTGTATCACTTTCTCCGTCTGTTATTTTTATCTTTTGGGGCCTTCTTTCAACTTATCGAAGAAATTACCTTATTCCTTTCAAATACTGGTATTGTTATGTGTGTCCCTATTACTTGAAATGCTTTTTCTTTGGGCGGGGAAGAGCTTAGTGGTGTAGAACTTGCTTAGCGTGCATGAGGCTCAGGGTTCGGTCCTAAGCACCACAAAAGAGTAAGCGCTTTTTCTCTTAATTTTTATTTATACAAGTTAGTTTTCCTTAGCCTAAAACGTGTTGAAATCACAGTCATATAAAATGTTTTTCCTCAAACCTTTAACACAAAAGTACCATTTCAAAGTATATTTTCATTCGTGTATATTTTTTAATTTTGAAAAGAAACAGAAAAATCCATCTCTGGTGTATGAAAGACAGTCGCAGGGCCTGGTGAGGAAGTGAAATGTTTGTGTGTCAGAGCTGCAGACGGCACGTTCAGCCTGAGAGCGAAGGCAGAGGGGTCTCAGATGGCACAGAGCAGCCGGGCCGAGTGGCACCGGCTTGGCCTCCACGCCATTCCAGAGGCTGAGACGAGAGAAGTCCAAGTGGAGGCGACCTACTTGACACCTTGTCTCCAAATTAAGAAAACCTTTAAGGGGCTGAGTATGTAGCTCAGTGACAGGTCACTTGCCTAGCATGTGTGAGGGCCTGGATTCAATCCCTAGAACGACGTATTTAAGGAAAGAAAAGACAGAGCCGTGGGGAGGGAGGCTGGGTCCAGGAGCCGGCGTTGCGTTCTGCGCACGGGCGCGCGCTGTTGCCTGACCCTTTCTCCCTGGTCCCCCGTCTTCCCTCGGCTTCCGTGACACCACCATATCCCGGGTCTCCTCTTTCGTATTCCCTTCTGTACCTTCTTTTACACCTGCGGATGAAATGTGACAATTTCTCTTCCTTCCGCGTGCAACCCTCCCCCTCCAACTCGTGCCCCCAGGTGCACTCGGGTCTCCTGCCTTTCCAAGCGGCTTCTGTGCTGGAAACAGAGTTGGATGGGGACGAACCCGCTTCTGTGTCTCTTGCCCTAAAGTTTCAGCTACATGTTAGAGATAACTTCACGCTTTCTATGAAGTATGAAAGCAGGGTTTACAGTCCCTGTCCTCCCGGCCGGCCGGGCCCAGGTCTGACCTCTCCCGTGTTCCTTCTCTGCCGTGTCCCTTCAGTCGCATGGCTCCCCCTCTGCTCCCCCACACTCCCACTCTCAGAGCTACGTCTCCTACCTCAGCTCTCCCCACACATTCCTCACTTTTCTCAAAATCAGCAGTCTCTCGGTCTGCTAATTCACCCACACAGTCTCACCACGTTTAACTTCTGAGAGTAGCTTCTTCTCGGTGAAACATCGCAGGGTGCCTTTTCCCCACACACAGTTTTTCAGTCACATTTATTTTCTCAAGAGTGAACCCAGTGCCTGCAGCCCCTGCTTTGGCTCCCCTGTCTCCGTCATCCGTCAGTCGCCCGTCCCAGCCTCAGGAGCAGAGATCGAGGCCACTGCGAATGAGCTGCCTCAGCCTCGCTTTTTCTCCCGTCCCCCCTCCGGCGTTACTAGCTCAGGGTGCAGCAGCTCCGTCTCACTGGTCCCGATTGGTCTCTCCCCATCACAGCACCTAGCGAAGTCGTGCAAAGTGCTGGCTCGGGGAACCTTCAGTTACTGCACAATAAAATGCTCTTCCTTCCCTTTTCACTTAAATAATACAATTCCTCCAGGAGATAGATTATACTAGAGAGACTAGTAGTTGGCATATACTTAAAAAAATAATGCACTCACCATTTGGATAAGGTTTATTAAATAGAAATATCCTCAGAGACAACCTGTTACTTGAAAATAACACACCACCATCTTTTGACTTCAGGGTGGCCTTGTCGTTTTAGGTTGAAAACTTCTTCTGTATGGGATCCCCACTCGCAGTCTTTCTGGCACTGCGTGGCATCCGCCCAGGAAACACTGGCAGTCAGGACCACATTCTGCCCAGAGAGATTTGTAACCGCCTGCTGAATATCTTCCATCCCACAGACCCAGTGGTGAGTCACATGCACTTTTCCTTCCCTCAGTATTAGATTTTAAAAAGTCTTCCAGGGACCGGGGATTTAGCTCAGTGGTTCTGTCATCTGCTTGGCAAGCACAACGTCCCAAGTTCGATCCCCGGTAACCACATAACACAATGCTGGGCATGGTGGCTCACTCCTGTAATCCTAGGACTCAGGAGGCAGAGGCAGGAAGATTGCTGTGAGTTTGAGGCTCGCCTGGCTCACATCATGAGCTCAGGGCCAGCCTGAACTACAAAGCAAGACCCTGTCTCAAAAAAAAAAAAATCTCCCAGAAACTTTGCTAGGTCCAATTGAATTAGCAACACCAGCAACAAATGTTCTGATTTGCTTGCAAAATGTTAGATTCTTAAAAATTCATGTTTTAGTTCATCCAGAGTTCATGGAATAAAGTACCTTAAAGATGGTCTGTTTATATTGTACTTATAACGTGAAACCGCAATATAAAAATACTGTCCTGGACAATTAATGTAAGAGACAGGGGTCTTCTACACTCTCAGATCCTATCCAGTTGTGATACCAATAACCGAGGAGCCATAGATCTTACAAATCCTGATTTTACTTTTTTTTCTAAAGCATACTACAGTGTTACAATGTGTTTGATTGTCTCGAAAATATGCAAGTATTTTATATTACAAATGAAAGGCAATTACTATTTAGTCCACTTAAAGTATTAAGTAATTCGTCTTTTTCCCATTCTCTATTAAATTTGTGTTGTAAATAATGTTTCTTAATGTAAATCTTTCAGAGATCTTGCAAGTAAATGATATAATGCCAAGCAAGTTTTCTTACTATACTTCTGCTGATGGAGTTTAATGTTTTACAAACCTTACCTGTTCTTTCTCACATCCTGTGAAGGAGGAAGGTACCTCCTTTCTGCAGCCAGAGTCTGAACTTTTCTGCTATGTCGTACCTACTTCACATGAGATAGATAGTTAATTTTTGTTGGCTGCTGCTGGGCAGTGTGTTGGCAAATTGAGTTCAGGCTACTGGCTCAGGTCTGTAACCCCGGCATCCGGGATGCTGGGCAGGAGGTTAGCCTGGACTATATAACAAGACTTTGTCTTAAAAATCAAAAAGGAAAGGAGGGTGGGAGGTTGAATTTAATAAGATACTCTAAAATACTGAAAATTGACCTTATTTTCTGAGTTGCAGGTAACACTTTAACTCCTACTTCTTTGGGAGGTTGACATAAACCTGTAAAGGAAAGCGTAATATAATAAAAATCAGTCTATTTCTCTGAAGAAGAAGAAGTTAATAGACATAAATGGCTTGGACTAACTCCTTTTTTTTTTTTTTTAAGGTTTTTTGAGACAGGGTCTCACTTTTGTGGTTCAGGCTGGCCCTGAGCTCAGCCTCAAACTCACATCATAGCAATCCTCCTGCCTCTGCCTCCCAAGTGCTGGGATTACAGGCGTGAACCACCACGCCCGGCACTGTGGTATGCGGTACTGATTGCTGCTGGGCATGAGTCTCCACACCCAGTATAGGTATGTGGTTACCGGGGAATCGAACCCGGGTCCTTGCGCTTGCAAGACAGGCGCCGGAACCACTGAGCTAACTCCCCGGCCCCCGTGGACTAACTCCTTTTTAAAAATAATCTTATTGAGGACATATAATTGGGCCAACCACATATCATTAGCCATAAATAACTACAAATACACGTTTCAACTACATATCTTACGTTTTAAAATTCTTTAAGGTTTACTTAGTATGCAGTAGAAGAGAAAGAAGCACTTTACTAAAATCTAAACATTATGCACTGATGTTATATTTCTTGGAATTTTTTTACATCAAGGCTTACAGATTAGAACCATTGATATTGAAACACTACAGCAACATTTCACCTGTCCAGATCCACTGGTACAATACTTCAAACCCTCTACCTTATGAACACATGAAGCCAAGCTTTCTCAACCCAGCCAAAGAACCTACCTCAGTTTCAGAGAATGAAGGCGTCTCCACCATTCCCAGCCCAGTGACCTCACCAGTTTTATCCCGCCGACACTACGGAGAATCTATTACTAACATCGGCAAAGCCAGCATATTGGGTAACTTCTCTTCAGTGTTCCTTGTCTAGGGACATAAACATTTTTTGTATGGAAATGAAATTTGAGGGAATGTAAACAGACTCTGTACAGTTAACCCTAGAGTGCAGTACCCCATGACTACGTATTTGAGGAGCGAAAATCCAAGCTCTCAGATGAGAGCAGTTTCAGGATGTTAAATAGCTGGATGGGCCAGGAGAAAAGCAAGGTTGTGAGAGTTCCACATTTCAATCCTCACTTCCCACTTTGCGGAGTTTCCAGCTCCCCAAGCCCCACCTCCATGAAACGGGGGTCCTTGTGTCATTGCTGGAGGGTATGAGTTATCACACCCAGCACTGTTGTGTGTGGTTACCGGGATCAAACCTGAGACCTTGTGCTTGCAAGGCAGGCGTCAGAACCACTGAGCTAAATCCCCAGCCCATAAGGGCTGAATTACATGTGCTCATCTTGCTTTGACTCTATCTTTTTTGTTGTTATTGTTGTGTCTTAAAAACTGTGTGCTTTGGGCCGGGGAGTTAGCTCAGTGGTTCCGGCGCCTGTCTTGCAAGTGCAAGGGCCTGGATTCGATTCCCCGGTAACCACATAACAATACTGGGCGTGGAGACTCACGCCCAGCAGCAACCAGTACCACATACCACAGTGCCGGGCGTGGTGGCTGATGCCTGTAATCCCAGCACTCGGGAGGCAGAGGCAGGAGGATTGCTGTGATGTGAGTTGGAGGCTGAGCTCAGGGCCAGCCTAAACCACAAAGCGAGACCCTGTCTCAAAAAACTTAAAAAAAAAAAAAAGAAACTGTGTGCTTTTTGAGGACAACAGAGATACTTAATTTCTCTTCCAGTGATCTGTAGTATCAACAGTGGTGACGGCTCACTGGAAATCAGTTTTGTGCCGCTTGAATTTGTCCCTTGCCTCTGGTTACAAGGTGCCTTAATACAAAGCACCACAAGATGGCAGTAGAACTAGGCTTTATCTGCTCTATTGCTATTTCATCATACAGATTTTTTATTCATGGCTTTTTATGACATGGTAAATATATCTGTCAGTAGTAAACATATACCCATGTCAGTGGTGTGGTTCCTCATTAAAAGTTTTAATTTTGCCAAATATTTTTATAACAATGATGACTTGAACAGAACATATTTATTCTTTTGTGTATATTTGCCTATAAGCTGCAGGCCTAGACTTTATACAACTCTCCTTTTTTTAACATCATTTTTATTTAGAAACCTGCAATATAAATTGTAATTTTCATGTGTCCCCACCCTGGAAAAACATGACTGGGGCCTGCTCCTTCCACCAGTTGGCTGTAACTATGGCTGGTGCTCTCCGCCTGGTGTGTGGGGTGCCTCGGAATGACTCCCCTGTCTTGTGGAACGCAGGGGCTGCGAGCATTGGGAAGGGGCTCGGAGGGATGCTGTTCTCCAGATTTGGACGTTCAGCTCCATCACAGCCGCCTGAGACAGCCAGAGACTCGATGGAGGACGAGAAGAAGCCGGCCGCTTCACCGTCCACGTCCACAGTGGCCACGCAGACTCTTCCGCACAGCACCTCAGGCTTTCTGGACTCTGCCTGTGAGTTCACGTGGTTCTTTATGCCGTTGGTGTTTGAGGACTCAGGGTGGGGAGGAGAGCTGAAGGCATTAATGTTAGAACGCAACTGTCAGGTCTGAAACAAACCTTGGTTTTTACAGAGACATTACTTTCCTTCCACTTACATTTTTAAGAATACTTTGCAATTCCATGCAGTTTCAGTTTCGGCCTTGGTGATGAATAATAGTTAGATCATTAATCATCAAGACCTTCCAGCGTAAGGGTCTAAAATGTCAAGCAAAAACAAATCTCTTTGGAGTAAGTACCTGTTGATTGATTTTCTTTGCAGTACAAGAAATTAAAACCATGAGCTTTGCACTGAGCTATATTCCCAGCCCTTTGGTATGTTTTGTTTTGAGATAGAATCTCACTAAGTCTCTAGTGTCCAAGCTGGTCTCAAACGTGTGATTTACCTGCCTCAGCCTCCGACAATGCGGGGATTACAGGCATGTACACTATACTCAATGACTCCACTGTTTATGAATTATGTTGTTACTACTAAATATTAATATGACCATAGTCTTGAAAATTCATGTAATTGCTTCAGCTCTATATAAAAAAATTATATACATATATATATAAAAAACTTTTTTTTTTTTTTTTTTGAGACAAAGTCTCACTTTGTAGTTCAGGCTGGCCCTAAACTCACTATGTAGCACAGTCCAGCCTGGAACTCACAGCAATCCTCCTGCTTCTGCCTCCCAAGTGCTGGGATTATAGGCATGAGCCACCTCGCCCAGCTCTGTAGTACATGGTTCTGATCGGTGCTGGGCATGAGTCTCCATACTCGGCACTGTTATATGTGGTTACTGGGGATTGAACCCAGGCCCTTGTGCTTGCAAAGCAGGAGCCAGAACCACGGAGCTAACTCCCTGGCCCTCTGCTATACTTTTTATGACAAAGCCATCCTGCTGCTAATGCCACATCGCCCCTCAGCCAGCCTAATTATAAGACCCTCCAAAAATATAGATAAATTTTTTTTAATTAAATTAAATTTTGGGCGGGGGATTTAGCTCAGTGGTTCCAGCGCCTGTCTTGCAAGGACTCAAAATCCCCTGGTTAACCACATACAATACTGGGTGTGGAGATTCACACCCAGCAGCAATCAGCACCACATACCACAGTGTCGGGCGTGGTGGCTCACGCCTATAATCCCAGCACTCGGGAGGCAGAGGCAGGAGGATTGCTGTGATGTGAGTTTGAGGCTGAGCTCAGGGCCAGCCTGAACTACAAAGCAAGACCCTGTCCCAAAAAACCTAAAAAAATTAAATTTTAAAAAGACCCTCAACGCTTAGAAGTGTTACTAGATCCACTGTATGGCTCCCAGGCCTACCCCAGACTCCTCTTCTAAACAGAATTCCAGACATGAATGCACAGTGAGCTGAGCTGAACTTTGCCTTAGAACAGAATTTAATTTTTTCCAGTGGATTTATAAAGTTTACAAATCTTGAATAGCTGTGTGATACTAAAAGTATCACAAGGAGTCTAATCTTGCACTTTGAATGTTGAGTAAAAGTAGTACAAGGCCTACTTTTCCATTGACATGTGAGAGGAAGTGGAGATTTGAAACTACCACCTTTGTGTAATAAGAAAGCTGCTTTCTTTCTCTAAAAGTTCTTAAACATTTCAGTTACTCGTGGCCTTGTTATTCACACTGGGTCTGCTGCTCTAATTGTGAATGGTCAGTGTCCATTGCCATTCATAAATCTCCATTAGATGAAAAACAAAACTTAAAACCCATCTAGGAGATGCATTCAGGTGTGATAGGTCCAGAAGCTGAATGCCCCCTCTACAGTCAGCCGATCCAGGGTGAGTTACGAGGAAGGTTTGACATTCCGAATTGGGCCAGCGATGGTTTTGAAATCTCACTGAGCACTAAAAACGTTATGGTTATCTTTTGAACGTTGTGTAGAAAATTCCTCTTAGACTCTATTGTATGAAACTCATAGTTTCATTTTCCTGGAAATTTCTATACTATTATAGACTTAAATTCTCATTTTTACTTAACATTAAAAATGCAGTTGTGAAATATAAAATTGTGCTGTGACATAGAGAAGTCAAAAAGAAAGTCCTAACTTATGAGAAACAACTTAAAGGAATTCTGAGAGGTGACAGTTAAAAAGTCACAGTTCCTTGTAACTTTGGTAATGTTCAACACTGACATGAGAGCGAAAGAGGCCAGGGGCCGTGGTGCACATCTGTAACAAGCTGAAAGTTGTAAGTTCCAGCCCAGCCCGGGCAGTTTAGCAAGACTCTGTCTCAAGCATTCCCTGAGTTCGGTCCTCAGTACTGCAGGGAGGAGGGTGGGAGGGAGCAATTAAACAAGAGGAATGGAACTGCAGAAAAAAAATTAAAAGCATAGGATCTGAGGAGAAAAAAACACATTTAGTTTTCTTTTTTTTTTTTTTAACTGAAGTATTTCAAAATAATAATAATATTGTTTCTTCAGGAATAATAGAGGTACTTAGCTTAACAAGACACATTCTGTCTTTCTTGCTTCTCAATTCCGTTCTGCTTCTCTAGTAAATTGCTTACTCGCTGAGTCTGAGCTGGTCGTGAGTCTTAGTCCCACGTATTCATCTTCGGGTACAGATGCAACCGTTAAAATGGGACAGTTGCCATGGCCGGACTCCACCTTTTCAATCAGCACCCAGCCCAGCGTTGACCTTACTAATTCTCCACTTGCTTCAGTTACGTGCTCTTTGTAATCCTGACATGACAAGTTGCTTGTGTCATAATTGCTATCTTGGCTTTATCTTGCAAATCTGAACACTTCTTTCTGAAATCTCTCCATGGAATTTGGCTATAATAATGAAGTGACTGACCTCTTCTTCTCACACCGATCTCTGCAGTCCTCCTGCTTCTGAAATGTTTGCTTGTATTCTCTCACCTGTACTTCATTGTGATCAGTGGAGGTTTCTCCCTCTGAAGGGCCCAAGTACAAATGTTATCATCATCAAATTGATGTACCTCAACTGTGTTCTTGTTCTGACAAGTACAGACTTTTTCTCGGGGGTTTTACAGTTCCTTTTCTTATGTAACATTAGGAAAAGAAAGATGTTTCTTCTAGCATTGTTTGCTTCTAGGTTAAAACACAAACAAGCTATAAGTTTGGAAATGTCTAGGGTTAACAGGCTGTATTTCAGAGTTAATGGTTCTTACACTTTTCCTGAGAAAGCTCTTCACAGAAATCCAGGGTCTTCTTTATATATGGTGGGCTGAATCAGCTTGTTTGGAGATGCCATTGGAACTTTTGGCCACGGAAACAGTCAGGGCCATCTTTGACCATCTGCCACAGTTTACAGCATCTTGTGTTTTGTCTTGTTTTGTTTTCACAGATTTCAGACTTCAAGAATCATTCTTTTATCTCCCACAACTTCTTTTTCCGGAAAATGTTATGCAGAATAAAGATAATACCCTCGGTATGGTATATGTCAGGAATAGCATTCAGAACACTGAAAATGATCTACTTAGACTTCCACACATTGAAAACTTGGATCAAATCTTCTATGAGATCACCTTCGATGTTGCCAATGCAGACTGTTTTATATGTGTTTTCTTCCTAATATATTCCAATCTTAAATGGTAGTGTTCCTGAAGCCTATTGATTAGCCACATAATGTACTAAAATATATGGTACATGTATTTTATATATATGTACATTTCTACAGAGAAGGAACCTTTTAGAGAGGAGAAAAAGTATTAGGTCAGTTTCTTCTTTATTGTCCTAAAAGCTTCAAAGAGGTTTACTGTTCTTTTCATGTAATATACTTAGATATGAAAGTATTTCCTAGTACAGTGAACTTAGTCATTCCTAGTTATTGTAGGTATTGCTAGTGTTAATTAGTATTGTAAATATGCCATAGCTGATCCCTAGTTCCAACATACCTACTAAATTTACTTTGCATGGTAAGTTCACTTTTAAAATATTTTTATTTTATTCAGGAACCATTTTCAGCCTAATTTTCACTATTCTCTAAATATATCACTAAAGACTAATCTTAACACTTTAAAATTATTTTTTTACTAACTTCATTCATTTTTCCAGAGCTGCACTCTTTTCTTTCCTGTTTTTCTTCTTAATATTAGATTTTCGTCTTCAATTTTCAAAAAGTGTTACAGGATTTTCTTCAGATATTTTTTCCACATTGCATTGTACAGTTTATTTGATTGTTAATTTTCAGAAGTTTGTTCAGTTGCCAAGAAATATCACTTGCTACAAATTTCCAAAACAATGTTTTAGTATAACAAGACTTTCTTTGGTTGTTTTTTTGTTTCATAGCAACAGTTTGGGTTGATCTAACTCAGTGAATTTCCCTCAAGAAATGATCTTATATAATTATCTCTTTCCCTTGTCCTTGTCCTGTAATAGCCAGTCACTCCCATAAAGACAAATTTTAATCTATACTCTTTGCATTTTTATTTGAAAGAAGGAAAATTAGTCCACTAATATATTTCTGTTGTGGTCAGGTAGCTCTTATTTCTCAAAACCATCAGCCCTTATTTCTCAAAACCACCATTCCAAACAGACTAGGGATGCTGTATACAGCAAGCAGCCCCAGGGTACTTCAGTGTGGCTGTCACTCTTTGAGGAACTCCTGAATGTGTCCCATGAGCCACAATACCGTGGTAGTGCTAGAGGTGACACCAACGTGACACAGACTTCAGCACTGTCCAAAAGGCATTCAGTGCCAGGACAAAAGTGAACATGTGTCCGAGCCGAGAGGGTAGACCATGGCGCCATGTGCTGAGCCACAGCAGAGGTCCCCGGGAAAGGACTGAGAAATGGCTTCCCGGAAAAGTCCTGAAGGCTTTCTGGGAGGAGGAGGAGCAGACGTGCAGATGCAAAAGGGCATTGCAGGGAGCCAGACAGCGTGAGCAGAGCCCCAGAGGGGGCAGCGCTGTGTGCACAGCCTGAGGCCCATCTTGAGAACTGCAGCTGAGTGGAGGGGAGCTCCACGTGGGCCTGAACAAGTTGGCCTAACCAGGCTGTGGAGCGTCCAGTAAATTGGCCACTTCCTGTAGTTTACCATATTCAGAACTTACCCTACCTACCCTCCTGTTAGCTGTTAAGAATTTGAAAATCTTCCAGGATGTTTTGAGAGAAAAGTTTTGACAGAAATGCCTAGATTATAAAACTCTGTGAAGCCATATCCCATGCAGTCATGACTATATTATATACAGATAAAATAGCCCTCAGTACTCAGTTTATTTTTTAAAATCTCCCCAGAAGTTGAGATGCTCCCATTAAATAGTAGAAGCGTGTAGAGTTAGTACACATTGTGTTACAGAGGTACTTTCTCTCCATACGTGTTGTGTTTCTATGCCATTCTGTGTTGACAAACCTCATCACGGGAGAATTCTGTAATAAAAGTTTCATACCGATGGTGCTCTGCCTTCACTTCGGATGCACAGACAGCCCAATTTGGGGGCTGGGGAGAATATGCTGATATGTGAGATGCTCTCCGCAAAGAAAGAACTCCATGTTTTAGAACAGAATAAGCAGAGGGCTGGTGATGGTTTAAAAGCCCAGTTTTGCCCTCAGTTTACTTCTCTTCACCTATTCGGGGACCCGGTTCTAACTGTTAGGCATTCCAAGGAAAAGGAAGAAAAGGTGATGTTTTTACTTCTTCCTTTCCCTCTGACTTGAGTCAGGTAGCCAACTAGGGGAAGGCGTAAGCCTGCGTGGTGCACCCACTCTAGGCACGGGCCTCGTGAGGAGCCAGGCCATGTGCTGTGTGCACATCAGGCCTCTCTGGCCAAGAGCAGAGCACAGCCAGGCAGGAACTCTTGTCTTACTCGTCAGACCTGCCTAGGT
>PVIR01029266.1:0-21253 GCA_004026965.1 Petromus typicus | reverse complement strand
AATTTTAGGCTATTTAATCAAAAGACTTTTTCTTACCTAGGTTGCCTTGGAGATGATCAAAGTAACTGGTGGCTTTCCATTTGAAGCTTACAGAAATTGTTTCCTTAACTTAGCCATTCCAATTATAGTGTTTACAGAGACGGCTGAGGTCAGAAAAACTGAAATCAGGTGTGTACGTAGGTCTGTAATGAGAGCAAGATAGAATGTTGCACTTTTTAAGAGGGATAAATACAGGCATTGCCTGTCCTTTTCTTCTGTATGTGTAAATTCTTGTCATCAGTTCAAGAATGTCAAACCTCATTTCCATGAAGCATTTCCAACCAAATTAGCCAAAGAACCCCCACGGCGTTTGATCTCCCACACAATCTAGCGTTACGCGGCATGGGCTCATGTGTGTCTGTAATCAGTGTCTAACAAGTAATGGGTTACAGGCAGTCGTTTTATTCTTATTAGAGGGAAGAAAAACTAAATATTTTCCTGAATATTTTTATACAACAGAAATGGAATGTCATTTACAATTTGGGATAGATGGACTATACATGGAAAAGAAGATTTCACCCTCTTGGATTTCATAAATGCAGTCAAGGTAGATACTTGTGTTCATTTGGCTCATTACTGGCTTTGAATATGGTTTCTGTTCATAGAAGTCCCTGTAAGGGTTATATTCCAAGACCCACTAGTGGATGCCTGAAACTGCAAATAACCCTGACCTTCTGTCTCCATCTTTTCTCCTGTCCATACCTATGATAAAGGTATAGCTACATACCTGTGATAAAGCTTAATTGAAAGCACAATAAGAGATTAACAGTGATCATGATATAACAGAGCAGTTGTAACACTGTATTGTAATACACTCTTTCTGAGAGTACCTTTTGTAGAGTAGATCTTAGCAACCTCAGCAAGATTTCTTTCCCCCAAGAAGTTGAGAATTGTTACCTTTTCACTTAAGAGAAATGCTTTACAGCTTCTCTTCAGCGTGTCTGAATGGCCAGCATTCACATTTGTGAGCTTTGAAGCCATGTTAGGTAAAGCATGCGTTACCTGGACACTGCAGCACTCACTGATCATGGGTTGGCTCCGTGTGCCTCCTGCGGCAGTGTGTGGAGCGCCGATGTGCCGCACTGGCAAGTTACATCCCGGGGACCAGAGGGCAGCTTGAGATCTCCTCCCACTGCTCAAAATGGCACAGTTCAAAATTTAGCAGTCATTTATTTCTGGAATTTTCCATTTAATATTTTCAGAATGTGACTGCAGAAAATAAAACCGTGGATAAAGGAGGACTGCCATATTTTTTGCCCATAACTTTATTGAAAGTAATAAGTATTATTTAGCACTGGTCTGTTCTCATCTCAGTGGTCATGAAGCATTTTCACCCAAGCATTTTGTTTGACTGGAGCTTCGATTGTTTCTCATTTGAATATTCACTTTTAGGAAAAGTATGGAATTGAGCCAACAATGGTTGTCCAGGGAGTCAAAATGCTTTATGTTCCTGTAATGCCTGGTCACGCAAAAAGACTGAAGTTAACGTAAGTACTTTCGTCCATTCTTTCCAAAAAACCCAGAATGTAGGGCCAAGGATTTAGCTCAGCGGTTCAGGCATCTGAGTTTGATCTCTAGTAACTACATGTCACATTGCCAGGTGTGGTGGCTCACACCTGTAATCCCAGCATTTGGGAGACAGAGGCAAGATGGTTACTGTGAGTTTGAGGCATACTTGGACTACACAGTGAGCTAAGGGCCAGCCTGAACTACAAAGTGAGACCCCATCTCAAAAAAAAAAAAAGTAAGTAGATGCACACTGGAAAATTAAATAGAGACTCATTGAAATTCAGGTAAAAGCATTACTGTTATATAATAATGTTAGTAAAGACTACAGATCCGCCAGAGAAGAGAAGACCAATGACTGCCTTTTTAAGGAGTGTCTTAAGACTGCAGTTCCCTTGTGAATTTATAGCCAGGTCCTCCTGTAACAGGCTGAGAAACTGTAAGAGTCTATAGCTGAATCAAAGCAGCCCCGTCTCTTACGTGGAGCCATCATGGCAGGGCTTAGTTGAAGGCTGGACAAAAGTGCTACACACTTACACATTTGTTCAAGGCACCTGCTGGGTGCCAGGTGCTGTCCTCAGCCCCGGGATGCTGCAGAGAGCAAAGCAGAGTCCCCCACTACTAGAACAGTCTGCATAGTAACCAGACTGGATCAGAGATGGCCAGTGCCCTGGAGACAGTACGGGGGAGTGAAGAGGGGTGCGGTGATGCTGAGCTGTTACGGCTATTACTGCAGAGTCTCTCTGTCTGTCACAGTCTGGCTCGGTAAAGTGGCACTGAGCCAGGAAGGAAGGAAGAAAAGCAACCAAAGAAATCCAAAGTCTTTACAGTGGTCAGAGGCCCTAGATGTGCTGGTCCCTACCACTCCCTTCACAGTATCCCACACACACTGGCCTCCTTGACATTGTCTCAGACACTCACTCCAGTCAGGGCCCGCGTGGGGCCTTTGCTCTGGTTTACCCTCGGCTTGTGTTCTGGCGAGCATGTTCGTTCTCAGCTCTGACCTGCGCACTTCCGGGTGAACCCTTTCTGAACCAAGTGTAGTGCTGCAGATTGTCCCCATTTCCAGTCGAGGACACCCAGCCCTCTTGGTTCATTTTCTCTCTTTCCTGACACATCACTGAAGCAAAACAGCTACCAAATCTTCCCTTGTCAGTATGTCAGTATTTCCTTTATTATCTGTGCCTACTGGAACATAAGATTCACACAGGCTAGATTCTTGATTTGGTCTAGTCATTTTAATACACTTGCCAGTTTTAAAATTATGTTCATCTTAATTTTCTTCACTTTAAAGAATGTGTTCGCTGAGGCATTAATTTGCCTCGTACTGTTTTTCATTAGGATCCATTAAGTATCTTTTGGATAAATTGAGACAATATTTGGAATTCCTTAGTTCTGAGCTACCTAGTTAAAGGTGAAATATATAATCATAAAATGTATTGAAGAGTGAATTTTAACATTTGCTGCAAACAAGAGAGTACTTTTGAGAGATAGCCAATACTGATGCCTCTGGCATTATTACTTTATGTATGATGTTTATAATTTTATTACATCATTAATTTAATAAGTACTTATTGAGTACCCATTGAGTGACTGGCCACCTGAATAGCTGATGTTGCAGTTAAGAACATGATCCAGCTGAGAAATGCGTTCACATGTTTGCATAGCTACTTGTTTGGTCACTGAGTAGCTTCTGAAATTCCTGTCCACAGATAACAGAGCTGCTGAGCGTTAAAGTAGGGTAATGCCTACATAACAGTGTAACAGAATGAAAGCAGTATAAATAGTACTCTGGCATTGTATAAATAACCCTGCTCTCAGAAGTTCACAGTCCACTAAGGGAAAGTAAAGCTAATCATTAATTAAATGCAATGGACTCATTATAATGAAGAGTTTTACAATGTGTTAGGAATGCCACTAACTCAAACCTGTTGTTCTGGTTAGATTTCATTTACTCTAGCTTTGAAGAAAGGATATTCATGGCAAAAGCAATAGTTTATACAAACACATGTGCCTACCACACCACAAAAAAAAATACTTAGGTGTTTGGAAAGTGAGCTGTTTTGTAATCATCTCAGAGCTGCTGTGTTGTCAGTAAATAGTGCAAAGGAGGAAAAGTCATGTGTGCAACAAAATGTCTTTGTAAAATGGAAAGAGCCATTATAGAGGACGTTAAAAATAGCATAGTTCAGGTCAAGAATTTAGCTCAGTGGTTAAGGCACCTGCCTTGTAAGTGCAAGGTCCCTACATTGATCCCCAGTAAACACATACAGCAGTGCTGGGTGTGGTGACTCATGCCCTCCAGCAGTCAGCACCAGATACCACAATACCAGGTGTGGCTCACGCCTGTAATCCCAATACTTCAGAGGCAGAAGCAGGAGGGTTGCTGAGTTTGAGGCTCACCTGGGCTACATAGTGAGCTCAGGGCCAGCCTGAACTACAAAGCGAGACCCTGTCTCAAAATTTAAAAAAATTACAGTTCAGAGTCCAGCGTGAAGTCGATACTTACTATGTCATCCACCACATCAGGTACTAGAATAACATCAAACTTACATTGTAAGAAATTTGTAACAGGGCCGGGGATATAACTCAGTGGTTCCGGCTTCTGTCTTGCAAGCGCAAGGGCCCGGATTTGATCCCCGGTAACCATATAACAATACTGGGCGTGGAGACTCACCCCAGCAGCAACCAGTACCACATACCACAGTGCCAGGCGTGGTGGCTCACGCCTGTAATCCCAGCACTTGGGAGGCAGAGGCAGGAGGATTGCTGTGATGTGAGTTGGAGGCTGAGCTCAGGGCCAGCCTGAACTACAAAGAGAGACCCTGTCTCAAAAAAAAAAGAAATTTGTAACAGCTGCTATATAGGGAGAATAGAGACTTGAGATAGCCTGCATTTTTAAAGATTTTTTTTTTTTTTTTTTGACACAGTCTCGCTTTGTGTAGTTCAGGCTGGCCCTCAACTCACTATGTAGCCCAGGTGAGCCTCGAACTCACAGCAATCCTTCTGCCTCTGCCTGGGATTATAGGCATGAGCCTCCATGCCCAGCACTGTGGTATGTGGTACTGATTGTTGGTGGGCATGAGTCACTATGCCTAGCACTACTGTATGTGGTTACTGGGAATCAAACCAGAGCCTTTTACTTGCAAGGCAGGTACCGGAACTGCTGAGCTAAATCCCTGGCCCCACTTTAAGATTTTTAATTAGCTTTCTTTTTAACTCTTGTCAAAGAAATGGTAGAGAATTTATGATACCTTAAACTTTATATTCTTGTATGGGAAAAGAATTGAATTTCCAAAATCATTGCTGACATTCTGAGTGTAAGCAAATAGTCTCCCATTTTTGTCATTAGCAGCAATGGTCCAGATTGATTCATAGCAGATGGGTTAGATTTCAAAGTAAAATATAGATAACAAATCCAAATACTCAGGAACATTTAAAAAAATCATTCTTTCATCTTACAGAATTACCAATGTATCATTCTTGTTTTTATTCTTAGGATGCATAAACTTGTGAAACCTTCTACTGAAAAAAAATACGTGGATCTTACAGTGTCATTTGCCCCAGACACTGATGGAGATGAAGATTTGCCAGGCCCTCCAGTGAGATACTTCTTCAGTCATGACACCAATTAATAAAGGTGATCTGAAGGTTACTCCATTACCACATAGTTTTATGAAGAGTACTTCTAATTCAAAAACTTTTTAAGAAATCAGCTCAAAATGCTGTGGATTCTCTTTGAAGAAGCCTTAATTTAAGGCAAACGTCAGTAAGAAACTACATTGAATGATTAGAAGACATTCTGGAACATAATACAAACTTGTCTGATTGTTCACACATGGCTGTGATAACAAGCAGCTTTTACTGGAATACCATTTTATAGTATAACGAGTTTGTGTAGTAAGCTCTCTGGAAGAAAATAGAACAAAATATTTGTCTATGACAAAATATATAAAGAAATTGGAAGTAGTGAATGCAGCTGTCCAAAAAATGTAATCTCACTTTATAAACTTCTTTTTTGTTTGGTATTGTGACATCCATTTTTCAATACAAAGGTTGTTCAGCACCTTTTGTCTCTTGTGTGATTAGGCTTTAAGACTTTAATACCAATGGAAGAGGCCAGATAATAGTAGTAGATGAAGAGTAGAGATTTTGAGTTGTGCTGTTTTACTTTGTTGTCCTGTTACTTCTTCTAGTTTAAAAAGTTTGTTATATCTTGTCTCCCAAATCAGGACTATATATATACATATATATGTATACACACGTATATATGTGTGTATACGTATATACGTGTATATACACGTATATGTGTGAAGTGTTGTAAGCCACGACAGAGATGACACGTGTTGACCTGAACAGTTAACAGTATTATGTGGACTCGTACAACACTCTTAGAAAGTCCAAGAATGTCAGCAGATAATGTGGCTAATCATTTGAACTTTAAATATGTTTTCTGATGTGAGTATTTTATTTATTTGGAACTCTAAGCAATTGTGATTATACACAAGACTGCAGGGTTTTGTAAAGGGAGTATCCTCAGACAGATAAAAACTAAAAATTAAAAATATCACCACTAGTAGAGTCTTGATTTTTTTTTTTTCCTCCAACAATGTAATGTTAAAGAAGAAAGTAATGTGTACTTTAAAGGGAAATATATTCATTTATTCCTCATTCCCAGAAAGAGGATTAATAAGTTTTTTTAGGTCTTTATTGAGAGAAACTTGGTTTTCTGATGTGAACTATTGCAGATATAAGTGCATTCATTAAAATGATGTGAACAACACTCAGCGCTGTGAAGTCAGTGGGAGCAGCAAGGGACCCCTTTCCTCCTAAGACGGACGCGCTTTTGGAAGCGTTTGCCATTTCACTCCTCAGGAGGTCTCTTCCCTCTACCTCCCCTTCTGCTCTCCTATCCTTACCATTCCTAGGTACTTTGATACTTAGAAAGGGATTCCTTCCCATTTGATATGTCTTTATATTCTATAATTAGTTTCCCTTTCCACTCACAAATAGTTCAATTTTTTTTCAGTCAAGTGTTTTGTTTCCTTCTTTTTTGAAAGGTGTAATCCAGTTAGGGAAATGTATTTGAAACGAGAGAGTCATATTGAACAAATGAAGATAACCTGCATAGTGAGAGAGATGGGGAAAATGAACAGAATGAGGTTTAAGAAAATAGCTACCTTGGAAATAAATTCTTTTTGATCCCCATCTCCTACCCCCTTCCATTGTGTGTAATCCAGTATTAAAAATTAACATTACCTAAAATGGAAGCCAGGGATATTAAGGCTCTGTATCTTAGAATATTAGAGGATAGAGATAAAAAAGACTTTTGTATTAAACCATTTTCCACGTTCACTTTGTATTGTGCTCCTTGATAGTAACTGGTATTTTCTAGGTGTCCATTCATTGGTCCTCAAGTATTATCTGATAGCTTGCTTATATTTTACTGAAGGGTCTACATTTTCTTGAAAGTAAATTTAGGTCCAAACTCTCAATTCATATTTATAGGAATCAGTGCATTAGCAGATATAAATAAATAATATCAACCAGGATTAAGTTCATTTTGTGATTAAACCTGCCACTGCTGTCTTTTCTTCTAGTTAGTCCTAAGCTGGATAGCCAAGGTGAAATTAATGACAATTTCTCACTGTTTTGTTTCTGTGCCATTAAATTAGTGTTGGTGCTTGCAATACCAGGTACAAAAATTTGTTTACAATTCTATTTAAGTCATTTTTTACATTAAGTTTAAAAATAAATGAAGAAATGTGAGGGCATCTATAAAACACACTCGATGCTTGGCTCCAGAGTGTCTGTTTCTGGCACTTATTTTGTGAATAATGTCACTGTCATCTTTTTTAATTTTCATATTTTGTGTTCGTGGAGATAACAGCACTTGGTAGTTGTGGAGGACCATCACTTCACAATGCCTTTGGGGCCTGGAATTGTGTTGGAACAGTTGGGGAAGGGTGGGCACTGTAGCTCAGTGCTAGGGTGTGTCTGATATTTTGCATGAGTCCATAGGTTCCGTCCCCAGCAGTGTCATCAGTCAAGTCAACAAAAACAGGAAAACATACTACTTGTTACCATGTGAAACTTCATCTGATAAATTCCAGGCTATGGGGGTCAGGATTCTAAAGTTCATTCCTTTGAGAGTTCAAAATAGTTAAATTACTTGACTCTATAAATTCTCCACAAATCATCCTAAAGGTAAAACTTGTAGAATAGCATCTTTATTTTTATGTTATTGGTGATAGTACATTTTAGTAGTGACAGTGTCAGAGCTTTAGAAAAAAGTCAAGTATTTTTTTTTTAATCCGCAATATATATTTAGTGAAATAAACACAGAAAGGAAATTGTTCTCCTGAAACCTTAGAGGAAAAATTTATCTTTACCTAATTTTCTCAACTACAGTAAATATCATCACAAATTCATTGTAACTAGAAGTGTGTAGTGGGCATTTACTAGATGTGGTTGAAACTATTTTACTCGAACAGATTCAGTAACAAAAATTGGGAACTTCAAATATTGGGGATCAGAACAAATAATAGTAAGTAGTTTGTGCTCCCTTTTCTTTGTCCATGTCTTAAAAGCTTTGATTTTTTTTTTTTTTTTTTTTTTAAGGCCAGGGATTTAGCTCAGTGGCACCATGCCTACCTTGCAAGAGTAAGGGTGTGAGTTCGATCCCTCCAAAAATACCCTTGATTCTTTTTTTTAATTGATGAGAATATACAAAATACGACCACAGTTTACAGGAAGGTGTTAAAGTGAAAGTTTTCCTACCTGGTCCTCATACTGATAAAGCATGGAGAGCTGCTGTGTGGTTCCTTCCCTCCCAGCAGCTTCCTCACACGTTTGTTGATCACTGTTCACTTGTCAGGATTACTGTGTCCTTGTTCTCACAGCTTTACCGAGATGTGTAAACCTAACAACGACTTGGTTCCCTCTTGTTTCTGAACTTTATGTATACGAGTAGCCTTCCTTTGTGGCTTCTTTTGTCCATCACATGGGGTCAGCCCCACTGATTGATTTGTTGTCATTGCTGTATAATTCACCGTGCATTAATACACCACAGTTTACTTATTGATTGTGGACAGTTGGGATGTTTTTGGTTTGAGACAATGAACTTCCACCATGAAAAGCAAAGAATAAAATTGCTTGGTTGTAGGTTGTTCCATTTTTCATGTCTTAAATTTTATTAAGTAAGTACAGAAATTGTCCTAGATTCTAGATTTCATTATGTTGTGGTTTGGGTCTGTTGCTGTTTTGCTAATCTAGTAGATATGCAGGTGTATCTCATTGAAATTTTATTCTGAACTTACATAATTATCAGTGAAGTTGAGCACTTTTTCCTAAGTTTATTGACCACTTTGTAAAGGGTTCTGTGAAGGGTCTTATCAGTGTGTTACACGTTCTTCTCTTGTGTTGACAGTCTTTTTCCTCGTTGATATGTAAAACATGTCTGTGAGTTGTTTGAAAAAAATCACTTATTGTATAAGTGATGATTATGAATCTACTGTTCTGTGTTTCAGACAAATGCAGTTTTGTTTTTTGTACTTGTTTTAAATTCATGAGGAATTTTGTGTATAATAGATAATGCTTCTCCACGGTTTAATGAAAAGCATATTCTTCTCTTTCTCTGCAGTGCTACTGAATGACATAGAAATATATCCATATAAATCTCAGTTTTTGTTCCTTTTCTATTTTATCTGTATACTAGTATATTGCCTTTATTACTATAGCGGAAATGTATTTTTTTATAATTAACAAGACAATTCCCAAGTTTCCTGTTCTGTGCCTTGGTTATTCTTAGCCCTTTTGTATTTTCAGTTCTCAAATTTCTAATAGTACATGCAAACCAGTTAGCCTTACAGTTTCCTGCCTTGCAAAATTTTAACTCTTTTAGTCTTTGATAATTCTAGAGTCTAAAACTCTCTTCTTTATTTTTCCTTTGTTCCTTCTCTTCCTCATTCTTACTGTTACGCCCCTGTGTTTCATTATATTTATTTACTTGTCAACATTTGAAAACCTATTGAAATAATTTGATGTCCAGGATATTTTCATTCTCCGTGTTTTCTCATTTTGCTTCTGCCAGGTACTTTGATATTAGTAACTCAGGATAATTTTGAGATTTTTTTTTTCTGGACCTTCAACATTAGTTAAGACTCTTCTGGTGCTTTTATATCATATTCACCCTTAAAGTTGAGCTGAGTGGAATTGAAGGCAATATCTATTTTACTGTAATAACTTAATTTAAACAGTATGTATTTTGATCATCCCTTAAATATCATCTCTATACATAGATTTTTTCCTAATCATCATTTTTAGTTTCACTTCTCAGTTTAATTGAATTTTGATCAGGACAAAATAAGATCTTTCCTATTTTAATCCTTTGCCACTAACTTGACTCACTGTAACCCAGACTGTGGTAATTTATCTTATCATATAATCTTTATGCACTTGAAAGCGGCGTACTTTCTAGGGAGAAGTGAAGACTTGAGATGATTCCAGGCCTTTGACGTCACGGAGCAGAGACGAGCCACTCTCACCTTCTTGTGCCATAATGAGTTTCTGACCCACTGAAGTAATAAACAGGAATGATTCATGCAGCTGTGAGCTTCCAGCCATTATTCAAGACACGCAACTGAGGAACAACTCTGTGATTCCCAAATTACATACTGCGTATTTTATTTATGTATTTTAATTCTGTTGCCATGTACTTGAATGTATTTAATGCTGTGACATTTTATTTCTGTAGTCAGTATTTGTATTTTTGCACACTTTAAACCAGTGTCTCTACCTTTTATTATTTTTGTGTCCAAGGCTATCATTTGAGTGTTTGTCTCCCAAAGTTCATGTATGGAAAGTTGGTGTAACCCTCCAAGTGATGGGATTAGTAATTGGGCCTTCTTTGGGGATCTGATCTGGTCAAGGGCATGAAGCTCTTGTCAAGGAGACCTGAGGAGACTGTCACACCTCTGAGGATGCAGAAGTGGGCTCTGCACGGACACCAAGTCTGCTGCCCCTTGATCTTGGAGTTCCCGTATCTCTGGATTGTGAGAAATAAATTTCACATGTTTATTATAAGCCACTCAGTTTATGATGTTTTGTGAAAGCAGCCTGAGTGGACTAAAAAATGTGGAATAAATTTCTATCTGAAATACATCCTTTACCATTCCATTGTGTAAAAGTTTGCTAGTGACGTAATTGTTAATAATTTGTTTTCTGAAAATACCTATATTTTGCCCTTGTCCTTTTTTCTTGTTTTTGCCATTCTAGGCCTAGAATATACCAGGCAAGTACTCTGACACTGAAGTGTATGTATCTCCAAGCTCTCAAAGATATTTTTGCAAAGTACAGAATTCTAATATGGCCTTTAATATTTTCAGCATATTAGAGATACTGTATTTTTCCACCCTCTTAGGGACTTCCTGTCTTGCTAATGTGACACTTATGGAGATGTTTCTCTTGCTGATTCTGTTAGACCCATCACCGTCGTTAGGCCCCGTGCCTAGACTTTAGTCCTACATCTCTTTCCTTTCCATTTCATTGCAGCCAACCAGATTGTGTCACCATCTTGACGAGTCTAATTTTCTTAAATCTTTGTTCAGTCATATTGTATTTTCCTACAATGCACCAATACACTAAAAGTGTTGAAATTTTAGGAAATTGAAGCTCTTTAGTCACTTGTTTCTCGTACATATTTGGAGCAATCCAGTTGTGAAACCTTTGAAAATGAACTGTGCTTCTTTTGCAGTCTTTATCATGTTCACAATGGGCCTATGACTCACTCATCTTCTCACTGCCTTGTGTCTGTGATTTAAACTAACTGAACCATTGAAACTAACTGAACACCAGCTTGTGTTGCTGATGGTACATGGATGACTGTCCCTTTAGGTGGCTTATACCACTTTTCAGGATCTCTTTGATTGTAGTTAGTAATACAAAGGCCTGAAGTTAGCAGCCCTGATATCATGTGACATTAAAATGGTATAAAAAATGTTATATAGATAATTTGTGATAGAGTAGTTATAACTGCACTTTATATCCACCAGCAGTGGGGTACTTGTAAGATCACCATGTTAAAATTTAGAAAATTGATAATTGAAAGACTATTCATGAGTATAAATTTAATGAAATAAATTGTGATTATTGTAATCATTACAATAATGATTTTTAACTAGTTTGAGTAGTTTTCAATAATATATCTGTCAGTAAGTCCAAGCAGCTAATTATATTTGGTCACTTTGTAGACTATTATTATTGGTAAAAATATTGATAAAAGTGATTAGATTCATTTGTTCCACCAGTAGGTATCAAATGGGATGGTGATACATGTACCACTCGTGGTTCAAGCCTTGGGAATATGTGAAATCCATTAACACAATAATGTATATAAGGATTCAATAAATACTTGTGCTGGTAGGAAGATTGTACCCTAGCTCTCATCTAAGATTCCTCTTTAATTGATTCTGCTTCTCCATTTTTTTATAAAAAGCCTTCATTTTCATATATTCTTCTACAGTTGGTCTTAGTATCACAGTAGATCATTTTGAAGTGTTTCTTAAACTTCACTTTTTAGTGGAGTGTAATAAAAAAGGTAGGTTGCTAAGACAACCCATGGAAATTCTAATGCAGTAGATCAAGGAAAGTGTAGAACCTCTGTGTTTTCATCTCAAGCACCGTGTTACAGCTTGTGTTTGGATGTCACCCCGAAGCGTCATGGGGTCATAGGTCAGGCTTTGCAGGGGTGGCTGGAGCTAGAGTGTGTGATGCTGGGTTCAGAGGGTGAGACCGCAGGCCACCGATGCCTGCCGCGCGGTTCTGGGCGTGAGTGACGGTGAGGCCCGCCCTGGGTGACAGTGCTACCTGCCTTACGGGCACCTGCTTCAGTCCCAGAGAAGGGGCCAACGGCTGCCGCGCTCCCCTGCTCCTTGCTGCCTCACTTCTTTCCTGCCGTCTGCCGCCATGAACTGTGTCTCGTCGTGAGTGTCCCTTCACCAGACCACCCTGCCTTGGAGCCAGCCGATGCTGAACTGAAAACCTGCAGTAAACTACAATAAACTTCATCCTTTAACTTCAGGTGTGATGTATTTTACTTCAGCAGGAAGAAACTAGTCGTTTAATATGCTAGAATACTGTAACAAATGGCTTCATGACTTTGAAAATATAATTTTTTTAGAAGTTTAGAGGCTAAAAAGTCAAAACAAAAGTGTCGGTGAAGTTGATTTGTTTTAGTTTAATTAGTATTGTATATCATGCATACTGTTTACACACCTTGTGGAAAGTTTGTGCATGTCTGTAACACGTCTTCTTCCTTCTTCCCCTCTCGCCACCCTCCCTCCATCCTTGAATCCCTCCCCCTTTGGGAGGGGTACACGTGCAGGACACGATGTCTACTCTCTTGGTGTCGAATTGTCCCGAGTACCTAACACCCCAGCGCCCTTTCCCGATCTTCATCCCTCCATCACCTCTGAGTCCCCTTTTCCTCTGAGATTGATCTTACCTCTGTGCTCCCAGTCATCTTTTATCTTGCTCTTTATTTTTACTCTGAGTTTCTCATATAGGAAAGTTATGTCTGTGGTTTATCTCATGCAATACTGATCTCCAAGTACATCTGTTGTCTTATAAGTGATTCAGGTCCATCCTTTATGGCAGACCCACATTCCATTGTGTGTAAATAATACTTTTCTTGTCTATCTGTTGACATTTGAGTACTTCCACGGTTTAACTAGTGTGAATTGTGCTGCTGTAAATATGGTGTGCATGTATTAGTGTGGGTTCTTTGACCCACAGCAGACGATAGCTGGAGTAGTAGTTGGTCAGGTATTTTCTTCTAAAGCCATTCTCCGACCTCTATAGAGGTGGCCGTCTTCTTTCTCCATATCATAGCCTTTTTTGGTGTGTGTTTGTGTCCTAATTTTTTATAAAGACACATTTTTATAATATGTTGGAGCTAAGAAGACCTTTGGAATATATTCTAAACCTTGCATTTTTTTCAAATAAGGAAACCCAACAAGCTAAATGTGCAAGTATTTAGAACCAGGAATAGATTATAGGGTCTATTTTTAGTTGATTCTTAGTTCTTAATGTTTCCTAAATTGTGCGACTATCAAAATCAGTTTAAAAAGGGTTTTGTTTTTTTTTTCTCCTAGAGGGAAAAATGTGAACTAACACTCTCTGAGGTTTGACATACTACACATGGCCTGGGACTGGGGTTCCTATTTTCAAGAATCTCCGACCGACTATGATCAGCTCACACTGTGTCAGGTGTCTGAGAGAATGTGGTTGTACACTTTTACCATCTTTGTACAGATAGATTTAAGGTTAATTTGGAACTAGCAAAAATTGTGAAAGAACACGGGAAATAAATGCATTTTGTTTATTCTCAGTAACTAAATATGTGGCATGTAATCCCTCTGTTGAAAAGGGCTTCTACAATTCATGTCTGACATCCAGGTAGATAATTTAAGTGACATTTTATGAATTGGTCAGATCATATTTCAGTGAGATCCTATTGAGTTTTTAATTGGTTGAACTTAAGACAGAATCTGCTGTGGAAATTGTACAGAGGAAGCGTTAACTCAAGCCTAGAAAAAAACAAAAACTCCATATCAAAGTAGTACATGTTAACTTACAGTAGTGCATAGGAACGCACATACCACAAGTCACACCCAAGTCATAGCCTGTGGACTCCCAGTTCACTGGTTTCATTCCAATAAATTAAATTGTTTGCTGCATTTTATATTAGTGTACAAGTGAATAACTTGGAAATTAGGATTGGGGTGGGAGAAAATTCTCATTTACGGTGAGATACTCCTTTAGAAAATACAAATTATTAAAGTACATGAAGTCAGTGTCCCACATTTTATTTCATGCAACGTGTGGATTTTTCTTCAGGTTCTCACTTCTCCCTTCAGTGCTGAGTTCTTGGCCTAGAAATTACAGGTAGAAAAACTTGATTAATGATTAAGTGTCATATAATAAGGTAGTTTTTTTCAGCAGGAATTGATTTTTCCTCCTTTACCTGGAACACTGGTGCCTGTTAAATAACTTTTTTAAAGTATTAAGTGATATTAAATTCGTCTCACTTTTAATTTTTATTCTTCACCTATAACTTGGTTCCGAGTTTTCCTAGGAAACTTTTTTGTAGTCTTTAACTTAATGTCCTTTTTACCAGCCATACTATATTTTAAAGTGGTTTTTAACTTGCTTATTTCCAATAAATAAAATGGGAAAAATAAACCAAAGAAAAATTTTTGATTTAGGCTCTTGCTGTCTAGTGACAGAGAAAGCTGAATGCCTCATGGTTAGCAAAGATCTAAGAAAAATTCCATTTTGTCATTTAATATTAGCTGCTCTATACCTTCCAATTCTCAGCTCGACTATATATATATTTATTTATTTATTTTTATATATGTGTTGCATATATACATATACTGTACATACTATGTGTGTATATACATATAATGTATATACTAGATACATATGTTGCATATATATATATTACATATGTATTTATAAAATTTCCAGTGGGAGTTCTATACAAAAAAGGTGTTTCTCTGATACTCACCCTATGTTTAAAGTTTTACCAAAAAAGCAGAGCTTTTTTCTAAGTTAACTTTTAGTTTCCTAAGTTCCCTTTAGTTAACCAAGACCCAGTTCTTCCATCTGCCTCCGTAATGAGGCACGTATTAATAAAGTCTTTATATGATATCTGTGAAGCAGTTCATTTCATACAGCATAATACTTGAGCACTTATATGCAAGAAAACAAGCAAATAAAAAGGAAACTACTTATGGAATGAACTCCATTATTTTAGTGAAAGGCCAGATTTTCTTACTGCATTGAAACTTATAATAATCAAGTTTTCAAGGTTCAGATCGAGGCGATGTCACGCCATGTGGAAGTCTTCGGTTTGTTGCGGTGCCGTATATGTAGGGTGGCGGATGGAAAACGTTACCGTGTGCATTAGGAAGTGCTGCTTTGAATATGTTACAAGATGCTCTGATACTGGCCACAGCCAGCAAAACTGCTCCCTATTCCCAAACGGACATGGGGAGCTCTCCGTCATCAGTGACACGGGAAAGACAACCGAGTACTCAGGCTGTGACGGAGGTTTCTGTAGGAGTTTTATTAAAGATTGTTTAATTCTGTTTTAAAAATCTGTTAAAATTTAACATTTGTGACATTTTAAAAAATTAAAATTACCTCAACAAAATAGTAATTATGAAGGGAATTTCTTCATTCAAGACTAGGCAGCTTAAAAATTAAAAAAAAAATAAAAAGAACGTAGTAATTCCCCTGCTTTCAGTAACTACCATGAAGTTACACTAATAAAGTGGTATTGACAGAAGGTTGAGGAACATCTCAATGCAAATCGGCCCACGTAACTATGATGGCTTAGTTCTTACGACGTGCCGGGAGCACGTACTTCACAAGGCCCAGGCTCTCGGTTCCAGGACGGGAAGAGCGGAGCGGTGGGAGGCACTGCCACAGAGAAAGGGTGAGTTCCTTAACGAGCAAGCAGTTTGTTTCTTAGGAGTCCCGCGTTCCCTGTTGGCCATGAGTAATCTCGCCCCAAGGTACATTACCCAACTGAACAACGGATATTCACACAAAGCTCTGTACATGAATCTGAATATAGTATAATAATTGTCCCCAACCGGAAGCTACCCTAATTTAAATTATTGAATGCATAAACTGGAACCCCCTTAGAGTGAAACACTACTCAGCAGTTAAAAATGAGTTAATAATATATTTGTATGAACATCAAACAAATAATGAAGGAAAATACTCAAAAAGTACACCACTGTGATTCAGGAGTATAACATTCTGGAAAAAGCAAAATCAGGTGTGGAGCACAGTGTTTTACGGAAAGACTGACTACCGAGGGGGGGCATGAGAGGATTTTGTGTGTACTGACTGCGGTGTTGATTTGCAAAATGTATCAGGTTGCACATCCAGAAGTGAATTTTAGGGCCAGGGATTTAGCTCAGTGGTTCCAGCATCTGCCTTGCAAGACCAAGGTCCCAAGTTTGATTCCCAACTGAACAACAGATACGTACCACAGTGCCAGGTGCGGTGACTCACACCTGTAATCCCAGCACTCGGGAGGCAGAGGCAGGAGGATCGCTGTGAGTTTGAGGCTGGTCTGGGCTACATAGTGAGCTCAGGGCCAGCCTGAACTACAAAGTGAGCCCTTGTCTCAAAAAAAAAAAAAAAAATTGAATTTTACGGTGTTTAAAAAAATAGATTTAAAAAAATAGCTCATCTATTTAAGAAATGCCACATTTGGAGTTATCTTTTTGCAGTTCACAGTTCACATCTACTATTAATAAAGCTCATAATTTATTCCCAGCCTTAAAAATTTACAGCCCTAGGCACTTGCCACCGAGGTCTCAGGTCCCCTGGGCTGACCTCGGGGACCGAGTGAGGAGTGGCGCAGCCTTTGTGCCCAAAACTTGGACACAAACAGCCCGCTGGACGGGTGTGTGTGGTGGCTTGCTCCAATGAGATGCGCTCTGTTTTGAACTTCACACACGAACAAAGGGCCAGGCGTCCTGAGCTTGGTCCTGACTGTGACCTCTGCGTTCCTCGCCGCCCTCATTCCTTGCTATCCCAGCACCTCACTTCGGCGTTGCGGTGGAAAAGATCTGCTTTCTCGATCGTCCGTTGCCTAATGACGAATTCCCATGGTCTCGTCTTCATCTCACTCATCTGTTCTGTCTGAAGCATGTGACACTGGTCAGACCGCTGCCTGCGTTTCCTCTACAGGCCCGGCCTTGTCTGAGAAAGCCAAGCGCAGTCACGGAGCGAGGGGGATTGTGCAGCGCCTCAGGCTTTCCTCCCTCCAAGGGAAGCATACTCTCTTCACCTGGATCTCCTGGCACTCCCCGATTTTCACAGACCCAGGGATAAAACGATTCCCAATGGGTGACGTCAAAGGCCAAACCACAGTTCATGCCTGTCTGGTGTTACAAACCGTATCAGGTTTTGAGTTTTGTCCTTAATACAGCAATAAAATGAAGAACTTACCGAAGTTATCATCAGTGGAATAAATAAAAGGTCGTAAATGTCCTCGAGTCCCCGTCACAAAATAATCGATGACGCTGCAAAGGCTTGGGAGTGTGACCTGTGCAGGAGAAAGTGAGGGAAGGCTCAGCTGCCCGAGTGAGCGGGTCGCGCGTGGCCCGTCCTCCCGAAGGCCGGGCCGTAACTGGGTCCAGCGGTCGGAGCCACGTGTGTCAGCGCCTTGTTGAGGCCGTAGTGCTTCCTCAATAAATATAATCTCATAACCAAAGCTAGATACCTTGTTTTCCCTCAATTAAAATACAAAAATGACAAGTTAGCGCAGAATATGTTCTCTGACGGAAATTTGAGCTCAATTTTGGGAACAGGAAAGGAGGTTGACTTCCTAATCAAATGGTGACTAACACAAGTGTTCCTAGTCTTTAAGGACGTTTTAGCCTTCCAATATTCTCTCATAATAGACTCATCTTTGCCTAAATTTGACACAGTTAGTTTCCTCTGCTTGACATCAACCATCAAAGCCAAAGCAATTAAGTATTTTAATATCTCATTGTAAAAAGCGAATTTACTGGTCTAGGAGTAACTCAAATGTGTTTCTACCTCTAAGCCAATTATTTTTATACAAGCGAAATCTAATTAAATATGGATATCCCAGGTAACTTTGAAGAGGAAAAATGATCATAAAACTTATAACCTAAGTCAGGCATGGTAGCACACACCTATCATCCCAGGACTCTGGAGGCTGAAGCAGGAGGATAGCCACAAGTTCAAGGCCAGCCTGCACCACACAGCAAGACCCTGTCTCAATCAACAAAACTTCAGCGTGACTGAGAGGTAAGTAGAGGGCGTAGGAAGAGTGAAAGTTTAAAAGATAACTTAAGCTTTTGATTTTCCTTCCACTGTGGACTCTGTAGGCAGGACAGAAATGAGCCTCAGTCCAGGTTACACATGTGTGCTGAATACAGTTTCCCTTGGACCATTACTTCCGTTCACTTGCTTATCTGGATGGCCCTTTAGCATCCCGTCCTTGCCGCCTCCATGAAGATCACAGTGGGCATGGACCAAGGGCTGAGCAGCTCGGAAAGGATGTACAGCACCAAAACGGAGGACGTATGTAAACCCGGAGCCATCTTCATCTCTACGGGTTACGGCTGAAATAGACGTAAGTCAACTGCGCTGCTCCTAAGAACACGAGCTATATTCCTTCTCAGCAGCCACATCATTTTTTCATAGGCCACGTCACTTTTTTTTACTGGCCGGGACCTGTATGAATGTTTTCTCATCTGTATAATAAACAATATCTTCCCCAGGGTACTGAAAAACATTAAATTGCAAAAATGAATTACTTAGCTGTATGCCTAACATGATACCTAGTGGCTTCGATTTTGTATAATTTGTCATTGATATGTCAGGTAGGCCTGGAATAAGGTTGAAGACAAACAAGAATTCTTTCTTCTCTGATACGTTTTTATGTGGAGGATATTTCCCAGCTTCATCGTAGCAAGAATTAAAGGCCTAGATCAGTGCTGGTATTTCAGAGACAAGTACCCGAAGTGCACCCCAAACCTGCTTATTTATCTCAAAGTGCCGACACTGCAAGTGGACCTGTACTGAGGTTTTAGTTTAGAAAAAGCCACGCGTACGTGAACATCTTTTGTCTTAAATAACACATGCGCTATAGGTTTGTACCACTGTTCTAGATACTCAAAAAGATTTCTTTTTCCCATCCAAAATCAGCACTTCAAAATACTTAAAATTGGAAGGTGTAAGACAAACCTCTAATAAAAATATCTTGCTCCCCATGAAACAATTATATTAAGAAGAGCTCAAAGTGCGTGAGTGGGCTGGTGAACACGTGCGATCCCAGGTATCTGGAAGGCTGTGAGGCAGGATGGCAAATTCCAGGCCAACCTGGCAACTGCTCCTTCTATAAAATACAACTCAATCAAGTAGGGGTGGCTGGGAGGCAGCCGTGCTGGCCCAGCGCGGGGGAGGCCGGCGGCTGGGTGGCCAGCAGTGTGAAGAGACAGAACCTGTGCAAAAACGACAGCAGACAGCGTTCTTAGAAGCAGACGGTCTCGCCCACCTCCCGGTGTGTTGTTGGCATCTCACTTCTCCTGCCGGGCGGCCGCCCCTGCAGCGCGCAAGGTCCTGCGTTCCCACCTTTCTGCTCTATAACGGTAGGCTTGGAAGACGGAAGAGAAAACTCAGCAGCAGCAAAGACATGGCTACTTACAGGCTTCTCCAGTTCAATAGTGTAGTTTTCTCCTGCGCCTACTACTTTGTAGTGCTTGATTCTTGGCAAGCTAAATAACAATACAAACAGTTATACGACAGTCAGTACAAACTAAAACTAGCATAAATTATATCTGTATAGTAAACCTATGTTCCCATGACTACAGTTTGGGGAAAATTCTTGTGGACTTTTTTCAAGCCTGGTTTTCTGTGTCTGTCTGTGCAGAGGGGGTTAGTTACCAATTAGGGATACAGGAAATCCGGGTCATTGAGTGGGTGGATGAGAAAGGAGAAATAAAAACCTAAGAATGAAATTTAAAGTAAAACAAAATTCTGACTAGAGATGTGTGAACAGCACAAAGAAAATAAAGGAATGTCTGTTAAATGTCGTTTCCCCACAAAGTATGCACGATAGTGAAGAGCCTCCGTCTCCTTGTCTTTCCGGTTCTGGCGCAGTCTCTGGAAGAGACCAAAGCGCCCAGCCAGGCCTGACTTGTGACCCTGCTCGTCCCACCTTCCAGGCTGGTGGGCGTGGGCCACAGCACCCAGCTGCCTTCCTCTTTTATGATACTCTAAATTCTTACCACGCTGAATGTATATTTTTTATTGATTATAAACCATGGAAAAATAAGTAGCCCATTTTTGTTCTAACACTGGACATATATAAATATTTATAAAAAATTAAAATATTAAATTACTTCATAATGCTATTTGCAAGAACTAAAGAAACTTATATAGAGAGCAGAAGTTGGTATCCAGGCCACTTGGTTTTGAGCAACAGCTTGTCTTGAATTCTTGATTCATATAACAAGAAACTTTCTAATGTTTAAAAGTTAAAAGCCTTTATTGTTGCATTTCTTTGAATGCCAACGTTTGTCCTATGTCAAGCCACTGAAAACAAGATTGTGCGTTAGGTTATGCTGTTCTTCGGGGCCTTCTCACTTCTTATTGATCACTTCTCTCTCCACTCCCAATTATTATTACGGTTCTTATACTCAGTGCGTAAGTGTTCCTTGAGAGGCCTCTCCTCATCTACCTTTCTATCCGAGTCTCTTGACATTGGATGCCATATTAGAAAGCAAGTAATAAATTGATTTCTGTGACCAATTCTCCCCCTGCCTAAAAGAAAGTATCCCTTAATGCTGATCCTTAGGAGTCAGTTACAGACAAATGAAGAAATGTATTTGGACAGGAAAGATCTTACATGTACCCATTTGTGGTGGTTGACCCTTTCCATGTGTAGAGTTTCATAGTCCGATATTTTTACAAACTTTCTGCAAGTTCAGTTCAAATTTCTGTATCTTATAAAGTAAATGTTACTCAACTGCAACTTAAATGTAATATAACTAGCAAAACTGTTGCCTAAAATTCATATCTTAACTATAGAAACTCATTGCATTTGGTCATTGTCAGGCTTCACCCAAGTGAGACCTTCTGAACAAAC
>PVIR01029265.1:0-21170 GCA_004026965.1 Petromus typicus | reverse complement strand
CATACTTAATCAGAATGACTCTGATGTTCCCTGCCCAAGGAAGCCAGTGGGTTCAGCTGAATGACTCAAGTTATTTTCTAGCCCACCACTATCAAGCTGAAAATATAGCAAAATAACTCTGTAATCTAAATGACATATTTTATGGGAAGTTTTAAGTAGAAAGGGACTTGGGGAAGAGATCTTCAGATCTGATATCCCAGAAACTAAAGCATCTTGTATAGTTTCAGTAGATTGAATAATCTGGAATAATTTCAGTAGATGATATCAACTCTCAAACCAGAATTATTTTAAAAATCACTTTCAGTGTTTGAATGTCACATGACATATGTGTCAGGCAGTTGTGTGAATAGTGCAAGTGTCAGTTTAGATGTGTGTTCGCACACGCAGACAAAGCAAGCAGGAGTTTCTGAATACTGCACTGGACAAGATACAACGCAGGACCTCCATCTTCTAAGGCAGTTACTTCATGAAGCTACTGATATTTAACCTTCAAGAAACTTCACCAACACAGACCCCTTACTAGACCTTGAGCAGTTCTTAGAAGAGCACTTCTCCTGATAATACTTGTCAGTTATTTTTCTACTTTTATGATTTTTTAAAATGTGTTAGAGTAAAAGATGTATTTCTAACTAATCACCCTTAAAATATTTCCCCTTGCTTTGAAAACATTTATCCCGTCATTCTTGCCATTTTTTAAAGTTTTCACAATATATTGTCTCTTCTGCTATTAGCACATGTTTGTAGCCATAATGATTACATTCATCAGAAGGAGCTGGAACATGCATATGACACATCTTAATTCTGTTTTAGGCTCATTTTCTTCTCTGCTTCATTTCTTGGACCCCTTTTTCTGTATCTTTGTACATATTTATGATACGTAATGATCACATTACTTATAAGGACTTAGTACATGTACCCAATATATCCTAATTCTCTTTTTTTTAAACTACATTTCCTTCTAATTATTTTCCCCTCTCTCCATCTCTTGGTTCCTTTCCCATGTGCTAAAGATCTATCTCATTGTTTCCTTTTGCTTTGCTCTCCATTTATATTTTAATGTTTGTATAAGGGAAACCATGTGATAATTAAGCTTGTGTATCTGATTCTCAAATTCTGTGTGTACTTTTGGCCCCATAAACCTGAATCTGTGAATAACATCAGTATGTACGAATGTATATAATTGAAAGGGGAAAAATCAGAAATAGTAGTGATATAAACATTTGCTGAGTGTGAGGCCCAATGAAAGGCGTTTTATGAAACAAAAAAGAACCCCAGACTTTCAATTTCCAACTCCGAACCATTTCAGAACCTCTATTTCTAGTTCAGAGGAAGTCACTTCAGCCAAAGTATGAGGTCCACAAAGAGACTGATTCACAGCTACCTGAATAGGAAACAGGATGGTAAGGATGGGAATGGGTGCTAACCACACCTCGCTTCCTCTTGTCTTGAGCTTCCCTTCCTTGGTGGCTTGATAAAATTGGGTTTTGTTTGTAAGCATCCTTTGATTTTAAAGTCTTGGTATGGCTTAGGTCTAAAATCTCCCCCAAAACCTCACAGAGTCAAGGTGCAGCCTGGTTGAATGAGGAAGATCACTGGGACTGTAACCTAAAAAGATGCATTTTTGTCCCTGTATCCTCGCTCCCCCTTCTGCTTCCTGGCTATACAGAGTAGGCAGCTTTTTCCCAGCATGCCCTTGGTACATGTAGCATCTGTACTATCAGTGCCTCAGAGTCAGTCAACTACGGATTGAACCCACTAAGCCATGAGCCAAACAAACCTCTCCTTTAATTTGAAGATATCAGATATTTCTCCCCAGCAATGAGAAACTGACTAATATAAGTACTTTTCAAAATACGATTTCATCTCATCTTGCAACCAATCTAGAAGATAAGGCTGCATCATTTAAAAACTATTTTAAAAACAAAAACCCTAAGATTTAAAAATGCTACGGACTCTATGAAGGTTAGAAAGGAGATAACAGAAAGGTCATGAGATCCCAGGCTGTCTGGCCTCTCCCTTCGCAATCTTCCCTTCACTGCATCCCTTGGAGCAGTGCAAAAGACAAAGGGTAAATAATCTCCCCTCAATAACTGAAATTTTTAAAAAATTATAAAGAAAACTACCCTGGGCCCCCTAATGGCTCCATCACCATAGCACATGCCTATGGGAGCTTTCATAATAGAAGAAAAACCACCCGCATCATAATCTTTTTTCTTGACCTGTATCATGAGTGCACCAACAAGTAAGTCCATCTCTTGAATCCAAGGCCAACAACAATACTAAAGCCACTAACTCTTTGTGTTAAAGTAAGGGGATGGACTCTGTTGCCACCACTATAGCCCTGAAATTTCAGTTCTCGCCACTGATTTCCACAAGCTTTCCCCTCCCCACCTTCTCTTTATTGTCACTTGGATAGTTAAATTTTTTTTTCTTGTTTGGATCATATTTCACAGTATTTGGAAACTATGGAAATAGTTTTAATGTCAAACAGAACCACTTATAATCTTCTAACGTTATTAAAATGAAGAAGTAAAAGTGAAGATGACCAAAGAGATTACCCTGCCAATTTTTCCCAAATTCTCTCAAAAGAACAGGAAGTTCTTTTCTTTCCCTGATTCAGAGAAAGGGTTTTTAAAACACACCCTGGGATCAGCAGAATGAAAAAGGAAAAGTAATAGACATGAAAGGTGATTACCAGAGAATACGGCCACCTTTCTAGAATAAATATGTTATAATCATTTCTTCCATGTTTTCTCCATTCATTTCTTCACTCCTTTTTTCAGTCAGCTTCTGCGTTCATCACTCTACTGACAGGATTTCCAAGAGTCCCTTTCAGACAAATCAAATGACTTCTATTCTCTGTCCTTACACTTCTTATTCTCTAAGTTGCTGCTACGGTCCAAGTATTTGTCTCTCCCATATTCATATGTTTAAGTCCTCATGCGCAAGGTTATGGCTTTAGATGGTGTGGCTTTTGGAAGGTGATTTAATTGTGAAGATGGAGCCTTTACAAATAGAGTCAATTTCCTAATAAAAGTGATCTGGAGAGCCGCCTTGTCCATCTGAAGACACCGAGATTAGATATCAACTACGAACCAAAGCTTAGGCCTTTACCAGACACTTTATTTACTAGCCACTCCATTCTTGGCATTTCGTTATAACAATCCCAATGGCCCCTTACATTAGTGACTTCCTCTGAAACTCTGTAGCTCTTGGCATTTGAGACATGTCAATATTCTTGTTCTTTCCTGTTTTCCCACTTGTTTCTTTTCATTTTTGTCCTCTGGTTCTTAAGGGAATGTTATTAATCTAGCCTTTTTCTATTTTGCTCTTTTTGCCATTTCTATTCCCACAGTTACAACAAACAGATTCAAAACCCACATGTCCCAACTCTGACCCCCATCTAAGAGATAATCCACTTGCTGCTACTTGGAAATGTAAGGCATTTGGAGTTTAGCAGAGAAAAGACTCTGGGGAAAGGTCTAGTTCATCGTGAATTTTCTTTGGGTAGTGGAATGTGTAATTCCATGCTTAGTGAAGTTGTTTTGGGAGTCTGTTAAAATCTCATACAATTCTGCCAGTCTTTCCCAAGGCAGGAACTAATTCTAGAAATTCGTATCTCTGTCACCAATAGGCCACATGCCAAAGACTTGAGACCATAGGACCATATGCTTAATATGATTTTCCAACAATCAGAATTTTATTGCTGATCAAAAACCTAAATTGGTACATAATTAAAAGTATCTTTTGCCCACTAGTGTTCTGTGGGAATCAGGATGTTTGTATAATACAAGGGCAATGTAATTAATGAAATTCCAAATAATATAATTAGGGCCTCTCTGAGAAATGTGCTTACCTATCATGTATCTGACTTAAACAAGGCATCCTCCTGAGCCCCTGCATGTCACATGATCAGGAAGGAAAGAAGTGGTTATTGACTATATGCTTGATTTGAAATTTGGGAGTAATATTCTTGCTTCCTCAAATATTCATTGAATGTTAATAAGTTGGACTCAGTAAAACATCACTTACATTTCTCCAGTGCTCCTTTTGATTCTTTCATTCATCAAGTTACCTAATTTGCGAGTGTGCATTGGCACAGTAGAAAATGTAAAAGCAAATTAGAAATATTTCCTTAGCGCATGACAGTGACCATCTAGGAGTATGGTCAAACATACTCTTTCTTATTTAATTCAAATCTTTATTGGTACATTATCTATACACATCATGATCACATTCAACATTGAAAATTTGTACCAGTATATGACACACCTTGATTCTCATTTTTTCCCATTCCCCTACCTACCCTCCACCTATGCCTACCTACGCCTCCTATATACGTAAACTTTGTTTCCTTTTTTTATTATCATCACACTATTTTCCCCTCGTTACTTACTCCTACACTCTATTTCCTTTTAAATATCTTCTATTTCACAATATCTACTAAATGTACTAGAACTCATTTACATCTTCATTTTCTCGTATCGAAGAAAAGATAAGATATTACACATCTGTGACCTATTTATTTCACTTAGGAGGATGTCCCAAAGGTACATCCTTTTAAGTATAAATGACCTAATCTTATCATTTAACAGACTCAAGGACAAAAACCGTATGGTCATCTCAATGGATGCAGAAAAACCATTTGACAAAATATCAGAATAGATGAACTCTATCTCAAACTAATAAAAACTATTTATGAGAAATCAACAGCCAGCATCATACTAAATGGTCAAAAACTGAAACCTTTCACACTAAGATTAGGAACAAGACAAGAATGTGCACTGTCACCACCCCTTTTCAAGATAGTGCTGGAAATATTAGCCACAGCAGTTAGGCAAGAGAAAGACTTAAAAGGAATAAAGATAGGAAAGGAAGAAGTTAAACTGTCAGTAATTGCTGATGACATGATACTCTGTATAGAGGATCCTAAAAACTACTAGACCAAAAAACTGCTAGACTTAATTGCCAAATTTAGTAGCATAACTGGATACAAGGTCAATGCTCAAAAAATATACTCTTAAATAAGTAAAATTAAGTGAAAGGTAAATGATTCAAGAACCTTCAGATAAGATACCACATGCTTACTTTTTAAATATCAGGATACAGCAATACTTTTAGTGCCAGGGAGAAAAAGGCAGTGGGCAAAGAGAGAGATTAAAGAAGTAGCACTAGAAGTGTGTTATTTATTCTATTTTACTTACGCGTTCATTTTACAGTTACTTAATACTTGCTCACAAATACAAGGCTGTGGGAGTAGGGCAGTGACAACACACAATCACCTGAGTCCCTGGGTAGCTCTGAGCATTACCAAGAAAGCAGATGTAAGTGACCAAATAATGCACTGGATATTTGTAGCCTGTCACAGTCAAGCAGCTCAGCTTTGCCCCTGTGCCCTGCAAGACATCTCTGCTGTCTCTTTTCTTGGTCAGGATGCCTCAGATGTGGCTATGGAGTTGAAAATATTCACCTATTGTATAAAAATTCTCCTCATGAACCATAGACTGTATTGGATGCTTTCTCTACCAAGAATTTCATCTCGTCTGAGGAAAAAATAGAGTAGCCAAACATATGTTGGTCGTTCAGCTGACTATGAATATGGCCTCAGACTAAACACAGGCAATGTGTCTCTGTTAGACACAATAATCCTCTTTGCCAAAGTCAGATAAATATATTATGTGTTCATACTAAGCCCCTCTCTGCTTGTTATTGAAAATGCCCCATGATGGGTCCCTGAAACAGCACAGCTGGGCCCAGGCCCCAAACTGCATGTAATAAAAGATGATTCCTATTGTGTCCCCGAAGTATCAACTGCATACTTGGCAAGTCTTTCACCCCAACATAAAAACAAACTCATTAATCATTTTAAATACACTAAGACTATAGAGTTTGTTAAATAAAATTAGTACAGAACTTTTTCTTGAGAGGAAAACTGCATACCATAGCTCATGAATATCTATAATCATTGGTGATTTAAAAATACTAATATTTTCTGAAAGCATGAATGAGCTTCAAAAAAGTATCATTTATTCACTGATTTACTTTTTATTTAGTCATTGATTCAGGAAATATGCATATTGTAGTGTGCTAGATACTCTATTGCATGAGAAATATGAATGAAGCAAAACTCTTGCCTGCCATAGCATGCAACACACAGGGTATAACCACATGTGGCGGAGGGATGTTTGGCTCCTTTATCAAAAATGAGGTGGCTGAGCCAGGGACTTAGCTCAGTGGTTCTGGTGCCTGCCTTGCAAGCTCAAGGGCCTAGGTTCCATCCCAGGTAACAACATACAACAATGCCGGGTGTAGAGACTCATGCTCACCAGCAATCACAACCACACACCAAAGTGCCGGGCATGGTGGCTCATGCCTGTAATCCCAGCACTCGGGAAGCAGAAACAGGAGGATTGCTGTGAGTTCGTGGCTGAGCTCAGGGCCAGCCTGAACTACAAAGCAAGACTCTGTGTCCAAAAAAAAAAAATGAGGTGGCTTAGTATATCTGATGTTGTTTCTGTAACTTCCAATCTGTTCCATTGATCCTCAGGTGGATCTGCTTCTTTGTGATTACCATGATGTTTTTATCACAATGGCTTTGTAATATAGTTTCAAGTTGGGGATAGTGATACCACCTGCTTTGTCCTTGTTGCCTAGAATTGCTTTTGATAATTAAGGTCTGTTGTGGTTCCAGATGAAATTTTGGATTATTTTCCCTAGTTCTGGGAAATATGCTGTTGGGATTTCATTTGTATCATGAAATATTTACCATTATTTTCATCATCACTTTTTAAAAAAAATCTAATGGCATTTAAACTATTCTACAAGTGAAGGTTGAGGGGTTAAGTATATAACACAAATGCACTATCTCAGGAGAGAAAAGATGACGCTTGGTTTAACATCAATCTTAACCCACCATATGGCTTTCAAACTACTTCTGAACAACATTTTCCTAAAGAAGCTATAAATTAGAGAGGAAATGAATTCTGAGTCACCTGGTTACTGACGCAAACATCTCAAATCAGTGCCGCCACTCCTCCCAATTTAGAGTGACTACGAGCCAAGAAATCTTGTAAAGCCCTGGTATTTGGGGCCAAGATTTCTCCTTGGAACTGTGGGGACATCAGCTCTCCACTGTTCCCATCCTTTGCAGAGTCTGGGTGTTTCTTCTGTTATATTCCCCAAGAAGGCAGACATCTCTCCTTCTGAGGCCATTTTTTTGTCTACTATTAGCTCATTCACTTTGCATTTGTGCTTAATTGTACATGTTAGTGAGTTTGACATATATATAATTTTGTGTGATTGCTATCCCTGGGAAGTTACAGGATGTGTCCATGTTCTCCATCATCTGGAAACTTCTCTAATGCCTGGTCCTTGTCATTTTCTGCCCATTCCAATGAGAGATCAAGAGCACCATTGTCTATGTCTGTAGACTCCCTGACCTCTATTAAAACTTCATAAAATTTCAGTCTTTCCATATGTACTTTTTTGGTTTGTTTCGAGCTTCTTTTTTTCAAAATATCTTTGAGAGTCATCCACATTATTGGAGGGTCAGTACTTTGCTTTTTTTTAACTGCTAAGTAGTGTTACCCTGGGTTATTTATTGTAAAGCACAACTGGTTGTCCATTACCCTATTAATGAGCATTTGAGTTTGTTTCGGCTGCAGGGTAGTTAAAATAAATATACCTGAACAATTCATTTGTGGACAATTGTTGTTTCTCTGTGATTTAAACTGATAAAGATCATGAAGTAAGTAGATCTTTAACTTTGTAAAAAAAAAAAAACTTTTAAAACTGTAATGTAAGTTTTCCAACTTTGTCCTTTACAAGGTGATTATATTTCTACATAAGTGTTAGAATTAGTTTATAAATTTCAACATCATCCCGAAAGGCCTTGTGGAGTTTTTAAAAAGGACTGTACTGAAAGCATACAAATTAAGGTAAATTGACATTTTTACAATATAAGTATTTATAGCATGTATTTTTGCTAAATTTGCTTATTAGTTATTTCAAAATTTTTATGTACAATATCAATTCATTTGTTAATAGAGGTTAGTTTTCATTTCTTTTTTCCCATTTAATACATGCTTTTCTCCCCTGGTAGTAATGTTTGGCTTCCCAGGATAGTGTGGAATTGAAACAGTAAGGACAGACAACTTTGCTTTGCTTTTGATCTAAGGGAGGAAACAGCCTTTCTTCCCTGTGTGTGATATTTCATAGGTTTTTCCTGGCTGAGTTTTATAGACTGAGGAAGTTTTCTTTCACTAGTAGTTTTACGAGAGCTTTTATCATGACCAGATGTCAAATAGTCAATTGTTTCTACTCAGTGTATTGGGATAATTATATTATTTTTCTCTTTTGTTTGTTAGCATGATGATTTTCCACTAGTAAATCAGCCTTGCACTACTCTTGTGTAGTCTACTTGGTCTCACGACTGTTGACTCCATATATATTATATATATCTTTGTATATATGTTGTATATTGTATTAGTCTGCTTTCTGTTACTAACAACACAATACACAGGCTAAGTGATAAAGAAAAGAAGTTTATTTTGATTCATGCTTCTGGTCCAAAATTGAGGCTTATAGAGTCCTAGGCAGTATCGGACATCACATGGCAAGAGGCAGGAGTACACACACATGTATATATGTCCTCTGGTCTGTCTTTCTCTCTCAGATTCAAGTCAGAGCTATCTGGCATTGAAACATATGAATGACAGCCCATTATGAACCTGTTAGGGGATACTTATGTAGCTGGTAGAGAATTATTTCTCAGTGTGTCTGTGAGGATGTTTCCAGAAAAGATTAGTGTTTGAAGTAATCCGCTGAGTAAAGAAGATTCACCCTCCCTGAGGTAACCTAACACCTCCTGGTCAGTTGCTTGAGTGCTGGTCTCTCTCAGGAGCTGGACACAGGATCCAGCCTCCAGCCTCTAAACTGTGGGTCTTGTATTGCTATGTCTCTAATTTCTCAAGCCTTAGGCTTGAACTGAGAATTACATTAGTGGCTGTCCTGTTTCTGGGCGCATCAGATTTGGGCAAAACTAACCTATGGGTTTTCTTAGTTCTGCAGCTTACAAATATATATAAATCTTTTCACACACCATTAGTATGTGGAGAATTTTCCTAATATATAATTGTCAATATTAATGTCAAGAGGAGGGTGGGAGAGAGAGAGAAAGGTTTCATCTCTTTGGAGAATCTTGACGAATATGAATACAGCTCTTCCTTGGTACTGAAGGATTCAGGGATTGGTTCCAGGATCTCACAAAGATATCAAAATTCAAGGATGTCCAAGTGCCTTATATAAAATAGCTTAGTAGTTTTACTCCTTTAAATCATCTTTAGATTACTTGTAATCCTTAATGTGATATAAACACTGCAATTTAGTTGTACTGTATTATGTAGAGAATAATAACGAGAAAAGTCTATATATGTTCAGCTTGGACACTGTTTTTGAATAATTTTTATCTATGGCTGGTTGAATCAATGGATACAGAACTATGGATACAGTAGGCTGACTATCTGCATATTTATCTTTTCTTTATTTGCCTATTTTATGTTTTTTAAAACAGATCAATCAGTTTTTCTCTAATCAGTCAATTTTCCTCTAATCATTCCTTTTTCTGCATCCCACATAATTTTTTATTTCATTGTCATGTAATGCACAAAATTATTTTAAAATTTCCTTTGTGAGTTCTTTGGCCAATTAAAAACCATGCTGTTTAATTTTCAGATAATTCAGGCTTTCTAAAAATGTCTTACTTTTTAATTTCTCATCTAATTTCCTTGTAATCAGTAAGAGCTCAGTTTTTAATATATTTTTCTTAGTTATAGCTCAACACATCATCTGCCTTGGTGAATGTTCTGTGTAGTGTCGCAAAAAATGTTTATTGTGAACCTGTTAGGCATATACAACATCGATAAAATTTCTAAGTGTCAAAATTTCTAAGTGGCTAAGGTGGATGATACTTTGACTCAAATCATAAAATCATATGTGATTTTTAATCAATAAATGCATGTTATGCTCTTATTATCATATATGTATCACTACATATGTCAAAACCTAGAATTCATCGTTTATTCTTGATTTTTTTATATTCAGTAAGAAATGATGAAAAATATTGTTTTATATTTATCCAAATATTTACTTTCTCTGATTTTATGTATACCTTCATGTAGATTTGCATTTTCAACTAGTTTCATTTACTATGAACCTAAAGAATTTTATATAATATTTCTGGCTAAATGCCTGCTGGTAGTAGTTTATCTTAGTTTTCATCTACTTTGAAATGGTGACTATTCACCTTGATTTCTGATGATATTTTTACTTGTGAACAATTCTAGGTAGACTTTTCTTCTTTCAGTACTTTAAAGATGTTGTCACATTTCCTTTGGTTTGCATTTTGGTAAATCTATGAGTAATTTTTAATATTGTTCTCTTTTGTAGAATTTCTTTTCCCCTGTGGATCAAGACATTTTATCTTTACTTTCAGTAACTTGTTACGGTGTTTCTAAGTGCTACTTGACTTGTTTATTTTACCTAAAGTTTGTAGGTGTGATTAGATCTCTTTTTATTGACATTTTTCAAAAACTTTGGAAAACTTTTGGTCATCGCTTTTCAAATACTTTTCTTCCCTAATCTTACCGTGTTTCTTTTTTGTGAGACTCCAATGACACTTCATTGTGATATTTGATGTTTCCCTACTGTAAGTACCTGAAGCTAAATTCATTTTAAAGTTTATTTTCTGCATTGTGCTTCAGTTCAGACCATTTCTAGTGTCCTCCACCCTGTCATAAAATTCAGTATACTCTCAGTAAATAATATGATTTTTAGAAACTATTTTCATTTGGTCATTTTTATAATTTCTGGCTTTCTGCTGATATTTTCCACATGTTGGCATCTCAAACAATCTAGCATCTTTAAAATAAATTTTTCTGACTTTATCTAATAATTATCTATGTCATTCCTGAGTTTCTATTGACTATTTTTTCTTCTGGCTAAAGTTCCTATTTTCCTCCACATTTTCACTTGTCAAATAAGGTTTACTGTTTTTTGGGAACTGTAAATGCTACATTTTTAAGTGTCCAGATCTTGTTAATTTTCCTTATTTTAAAGATAACAAAATAGTTTTCTTCAAGACAGTTAATTGCTAAGTAGGGCAGGTTTCTCTTACCTAGATCTTTGCCAAAGGTTTTATTCCAGTCAGGATAGAACCCTTCCTCTTGGGTATTGCACCTTCCTGGCATCCCAGACGTACACTTGAGATGTTTGTGGCGGACTCTCCTCTCTGAATGTTAGCAATTCCAGCATCTCTCAGCCTGTTGCTCTTTCCAGTATGCCCGTTGCCTAAAAAAGATTGCTTAAAATATTTTGTCCAGTTTTATACCAGTGAATTTAGGAAGATACGACTGATAATCATTTCTCTGTTGTGGACATGAAATAGAAGCCATTGCTGGAGGTGATAAACTCCTCTTGTCTCAAGGAGAGGTCATAAACACACACATTAAATAGTGTCCCCAACAGAAACTCTTCTTACATACCCAAAGCTCTCCAATGTCTACCACTTGAGATCTGTACATTTTCAATCATTATTAAATGAGTGCCACCTCTTCCCAGCTCATAAAACAGGCATTTACTCTTGGCCCACACTTCTTACTTTGATGTAAGAATTATACTTGGTAAGATGCTATATGAACCCTGAGATTACGGAAGTTTGACCTTATGGATTGTTGCATGAGTCAAAATTTGTTCCTGTGCTTGATTATCCTCTGCACACAAGTCTCTAAAGTCTATTCATTGAGTCAAAGGGCAACTTCTTTAAAGGTTAAAATAGGGCGTATGCAATCTAGAAACTCTCTAGCATTTTAGTGCTTTGGAAAAAAAAGAGTCATGCACACAACTGGGACTTGTGAATGCATTATTGTGTTGAGGAGGAGATAGCCACAAAATGACCTCATCCCTAGAGCTGCAAAGTAAAGGAAGAAAGGTGATTGTAGGACTTGCTTACCCTCCTTATATTCATTACATCGTTGACTTTACACTTTGAAAGAATAGATAACCAAGGAGGTGTTGAGTTTCACCAGTTTCAAGGGGCCAGTTCTCACTTTGCTTTTCTCCATGACATTGCCACTCACCTCTTGAAAGACCAGGCACTCTGTGTACAGCAACTAGCATGTGCATACTTCGTATGTGTTTGAGAGGATAAGGAGAAAGGCAGACAGGAGTAGCAGGAGAAAACAAGAAAGATGAATATGTTTGGCCATTTTCTCGAGAGGCACAGTAAACTGTTTCATCCTCTCCTTACAAAGTTGGGTCATGGTGTTCAGGTGCTATTTAAATGGATCAGGTCATTTGTTATATTGTAGTCACTCAATTCAGGCCCTTGTCCATGTATCAAAGGAAAAAGTCTCATTGTTAAAGGCTGTTTACTTCAATATGATTAATATGAATTCTAATAGCTGAAGAAGAAAGGGAAGGAAAGATCATTTGAGGACTAATTAAAAGAAATAGTTTGTTATTCTAGTCCTCAAAAAAGTTTCATCCATATCTCTTCTTGAAAAAGACTCGCAACACAGAGCCTCCCCGGTCTTCTCCCTTTGGTCCCCTGGTTCTGTTTAACAGTTGTTCCAGAACGTTTACAACCAGTCTGTAGTTCCCATTGATTTCTCTGTATTAGTTGAGAAAATATGATCTCAAAATGTTCTTCTCCTGCCATTGCAGTACCAGAGAGAAAATACAATAATGTTCTTGGAAAAAAATTATTTTAAATTATTTCCTTTACTCATGACCACATAAGAAACATTTTTTAAAGGAGAAATTTACAAATGACTAATGTCTTCTTCTAAGTTAGGTGAATAAGAACAGATAATGTTATTTTTACGAGTGATGTAAACAAACAGTGATACATAATTTCCCACAAGGCTTGATTGGTTTGATGTCTTCCTCATATAAATAGGTTTTATTGGGGAAAGTGCCAATATAGTTTGGGCCGGGTTGAAATTTTGCACTGTGATACTGAGACCTGGCAGTGGTGAGATAAGCAGTTGCTAAAACAATGGTTCTGCTATAGGCAGGGCTTGAGTGCAGATGTTAGAGATCAGCAGCTCCTTAATTCCAGTTCCTCCTGGATCCATGCGTGCTAACCCAGGAAAGGATTGCAGTTTTAGTCATTTATTAAGCTTCTGTGGTTTTCAGCAAGAATGTGGTGTTTACTTAGTCTTTTATTTCCAACACATAAAAGTTATACATTTGACCTAAATTAGATACAGATTGAAAAAGACTGGAAAGACATCACGGAACCAGAAGATGAGGAAGACGGTCAAGAATAGAGTTGATATTTTTGTCCCTTCTACCTAAACTTTTCACCTGTTGAGGTTTGGTACTGGTGGCAGTTAGTATGGTGGCTGTTGGCAATTTAGATCTTTTAGTCGCCAGATCAAAAGCGTTGACATCATCATTGCTTCTTGTACTTCCAGTCCAGTGCACCAGGAAATTCTGTTGGCTCTGCCTTTGACTACATCCAGAATCTGTCCAATTCTTATTACCACCAGTGCTCTCAGTCTAAGTTACCATAACTTCTCCACTGGATTCCTGCATCAGCCTCCTACAAGATCCATTTGCAGTCTTTACTTTTGTACAGCCTAGTTTCAACACAACTGAAATAATTTTGAAATTAAGATAGAACTGAGAGCTCATTTGCTCAAAATTCTGTGGTTGTTCTTTTGTTTAAAAACCTGAAACTAAATTTCTCATAATGATGAGTGTGGCTTATATATACTGGTGTATGACCATTCTATAAATAGTTCAGAAACAGTCTCTGCTTAAGCACAGGGAAGATCAAACTGCTCTCAACATATCAATGATAAAGCTTTATGGACCCAGAAAGTTTCCTTCCATTCAAATGCCTGCCCTCCTCGTGTTATGTCTACTAGAAATTCAAGTGAGAGGATCTTTATATCTCCCTTGATCTTTGAATGACAAATGTCTTTTAGAGAAGAAAAAGGTGTGCTATTTGAACATTTTTTCATATAAGATTGTATGAATGTTTCACACTCTTTTTGCAATAAAACTGATAGAAAAGTAGCAGTAAGGAGAGAGGGAAATAGAATAAAATCTTATTGAAAAAGGAGGAAGAAGTCACAGACTACCAACTTTGGCAGCATGGCAATTTTATAAAAGGCCTTAACTAAAAATGATTCATCTTAAAACTGGTAGCCTTTAAAATTTACTATGGAAAATAATAGTGTAGTAACAATACAATACAAAAATATGTATAAAAAAAGATTCACTCCTACTTCACTCTGTTCCAACGCCACCATTCTCAGAGAGACTGTCCTTCCCTGGAGACATGGTGGAATTTAAACATATGCTTGATGATGGATTGACTGAAATGTTTCTAATCTATTCCATTATTTAACCAGGCTGACTGTTTTTCAGAATGTAATACTAGATTTCTATAGAAAATTTGAAAATGACTATTTTATTAAAAAGAAAGGGAAAGGTATGTAAATGTGGAAGGGCTGTCATTATATCTCATGAATCCAGCAAAATAGCTTATTGAGCAATTTTTTTTTTTGCTTAAGTTTGAGATTATTGCCAAAGGTCATACATTTTTCCAGAAGATGAAATGAGATGCTATTTTCCATGTAGAAATTTGCATATCTGTTTTGTTTGGGTTTTTTTAAATATTGAAAATACACACGGATAAATTGCTGCTAAGTTTTATGTTATTTAAATCTTTACCCAACATTCACTAAACACTGCTTGTGAGTTATTTCCTTGAAAGCCCTCAGAGCAACAGGGAGGTTTAGTCTCATTTCAGGTGAGAAGGCCACTGGTTGGAGTGTACAGTGAGGGGCACTGTATGCACTGACAATGTGTGAGAAGCATGGGTCACACAGGGCTAACAAAGGCACGCAGATGTCCTCTGATCCCACTGCTTCCCGAGCTCCCCATGTTTCTTACTTTCTGGCACAAAAATATTCTGCAGCCTAAATTGACTCATTCTTCAAGATGTGCCATTATGCTAATTACAACCTGTTTATAAATGGGGAATAATTTTTTCCCTTTGGAAACTATGTTAAAATTTGAAAGACTTCATTCAAAGTCTCTGATTACTCCTCTTAAACCACAAAGAGATTATTTTAGAACAACTGAGAGGAAAACAGTATCAGCCCAACAATACAGAACTCATTATCTGCACCATGAATACCTTGATCTGCAACTTGGATTAGACTCGTTCCTTTGCCATAGTTAGATAAGTCCCTCAAAGCAGACCCCAAACTACTGCAGTATCTACAAAATCAACTTTTTCTAAGACAAGTCAGAAATACTGTCTTATGTTAACTACAAATAATGTTGATTAGAAGCACAATAATTCTCTTAATTATTCCTTTTATCAAGTCATGTTCAATGCTCTGTGATTATTTGAGCATCTATCACCTAAATGCCCTAGAAGAATCATTCATTCACTCAGTGTGTGTGTGTGTGTGTGTGTGTGTGTGTGTGTGTGTGTGTGTGTGTGTGTGAATCATTGACTTTGGACAAGTGTTTATATCAATGTTAAGTAAATACACTCTAAACCACTGAATAATAAAGGTACTTACATAACTAAAATACATAGCAAAAAGTAAAAGAGTGGTATAGATAGCATGTCTGGTAAAAAGAAGGCATATTACCTCCTACAGAACCATGGAAGGGGCAAGAGATCTCACAGACCTTGTGACCTGACCTTCAAAATCTCAGGCCAAACAGGAAAGAGGAGAAAGAAGGAAAGAGCGAAAGATGGTTCACTTTGAGCAAAGCAAGGAATTGCAAAAGTGCGGAAGTTGAGAGAAAAGAATAAAAAACACATTTTTGCTAGCCTGAAAGGTCCCAGAAAGGCAGAAGTAGTAAGTGACAAATGGAAAAATAGTATTTTCAGTGCCAGACAAAGAGGTTACATATTTATTTTCCAACTCTAATCTTTTGAAGCAAGAGAATAAAAATCTTAGCTGAAATAAAAGTCTGTGCTAGATTAACCTGGAAGCAGAATGAAAGCTCAACTGGCTAAGAAGATCCTTGGTATAGGAAGATCAATTAGAAATACTCCAAAGACCAAGAAAGAATTACCAAATCTCTGGACTGATGAAGAAAAACAACAGATGCAAAAACTACTAAGAATCACAAAGGCCACTGATGCTTACTGTTTACTATGTTGTGTATTGTTTACTGTATAATTGCTTGTTATGCATCCTGCACTGTTCCAAAAATAAGAGATCTCACAAACATCCTAAGAGGGAAATTCTATGATTTCAATTTTGAAGATGCTGAAACTGAGGCACAGAAAAGGTTTTTAAAGATGTGTCCAAGGTCATTGACTTCAGAATTCATCCTTCATTCCCAAAGTTCCACTCTTCCCCCATTTGGAAACATTGCTTCTCTTCAAAAATATGATTGACATAAAACAGGATCAAATGATAATCCTTGTATCTGTAATAAAGAACAAATAGAGTGAACTCTTGAGTTATGACCAGCCTGCATACAAACAACATGGGATTGACTATAATTTTTGTTTTAACTTACAACCAGACTTGAGTTATGAATGCCAGTCATATGTGCTTCCAGATGGTCTTAAATACACATTTAACCTTAAAGAATTCTGGAAGGAACACTACAACATCCTTTCTTATGTGGGGTTAATTGAGAATCTTGGAGCAATGTCTAAGAACACTGAGATCTGCCTGTATACAGAAGAGAGATTTTGAAGGCAGTGGAGAAGAGCCTGCACCTTCATTTGACCAACTTGAGTTACAAGCAGCCTTCAGGAATAATTGAGTTTATAAGTCAAGGTTCCATTATAGGTAAATGTTTAATGGGTGAATATCCCCAGCTTGTCTATAATATTTTCTCAACTCATTAGAAATGCATTTGTAAGTGATCAACTCCACTGATTAGACAGCAATTACATTCAGATTCACTTGCCATGGCATCTTCATAAAATAAATCAGATGTTCCTTTTAGAATTCGATAAGAGAGAAGAGTTACCATGCCCACTCCATTCTGTGATAGTTAACTCTGTCCATTGTGTAGGAATGTGTGTGGCCAAGGATAGGGCCTCAGTGGCAAACCCCTCCAAGATTCACTGGGTCAGTCAAATTCGTACAGACATGGTCCTTTCCAGCTTTTACCCACAAAACCAACATAACCTTTCAATGTCTGCTGCTCCATTTTTGGAAGGCTCAAATTTCAATCAATCTTTGACATATGGATAAAGCTGAACCAATGATAAGAAATAATGTCTGGAGAAGGACACTCTGCAGGAGCCTATTTGACAGAATATAAAACTAAAACTCTATTTTTCTTCTAATTCTCAGAGATAACTTTATTCAGTTTTTATAATTATAAGCAATGTCAGGATAACCTATCTATAGTCCATGTATATGCAACTTCAGTGCCATTTTCCCCCCTTTATTGTATTGCTTTTTTATTTTTTTCTTACAATGGCCTAGGATATGATGATGAGCACCAGGAAGTACTGGAGAGGAGAATGTTACTGAGAAGTTGAAAGTTAAAGGCATTTATCTCTAGAAACTGAAGTAAATGCCAGTTATATAATTTCAAAGAATAGGTCCCTGCCTGGGCAACAGGCCATCCTTACTCAAGTGCCCGGCTATTCTAGTGCTCGTATCTGGGTCCCCACTTGCAGATTCAGGGGAGAGATGAGTATTATTGTCATTCGGCTCCCTGCAGGGAAAATTAACTGTCTTCATAATACTATTCTTGATGTAAATATATCATATATTTAGTTCTAAATACTAATTTGCTTTAAATTGGCTAATCATAATTAGTGCTTAAAGTTACGGCAATAAAACAGCTTCTGCTTTTTGAGAAACTCCTTTTGACAGAAGGTGCTTTTTATGATCTTTAACACATATGATGTATGCTTTTTAAAGATCTTTTTAAGATCGTTATCACTTAATTGTCATTGACAGCTTCCTTGAGTGCATTTTCATTTACAATGATGGTTTGATTGATTATTGGAATTTTCCTCCCACTATACTGAGGAGTCTAATCTGCTGGGATTTCCAAAAGGCATTACCAAAGTTTTAATATCGACTCACATTAGGTCACTCTGTCACAAACTGTCAGCCATGAAGTAATGTTCTTTTTAAAAGACACAAAGATTCTTGTCTTTTCCTTTTGGGTGCAGAACATTTAAAATTAAGCTAAATATTTAAAAGTAAGCTAAATAATGTTTCCTCAACTTCTTACTCAAGACAAGATATGCTCTGAATAAAACTAATTTAGAACAAGTGTCTTATTTGAAATATATTATTATATTTAAAATGGAACAGTTTTTTTTTAAAGAAAAATATGACAACAGCAATACATCCAAGAATTTTTACATTTTAGAAACCTAGTTTCATCAGACAGAAAAGTGACCAGATGTGGTTACTTATTCTTGAATGTTATCCAATGTGAGGTCGAAGAGTGTAGATGCGCATTGATCTACATTTGTTTCCCATCAGAAACAGAGATGCTGAATATGGATCTGAGTCATCCTGTCCTCTTCGAGAGCCTGCCTCAGCAGTGGAGAAATATATGACATTGCCTTCTGTTCCCGCCTGACTTTTTCTTAAGTGCTTATTGAATCTACTGCATATTTTTGGCACATCTTATGTCTCCCTGCAACTGCCATATCTATAAAACTGTGCTAACAGTATGGCCTGATTCTGTGCAGACTAAGAGCCGTAACCTAATGTAAAGTCTCAGGAAGTTACAGTCACATGTGAAGGATTCAAATGCGCTATCTTATGTTCCTCATAAGTGATCTGTATATCTGTATTGAGCATCTCTTCAGCTCCAGGCGCTCTGAAGGATGAAAGAAGGAAGGAGAAGCCCCATTCTCTCAGGAAGAGCCCAGCCAACTTCAGCCCACTGCAGCATGATTTTGCCCAGCCCTCAAATTCAGATCGAATAAAAGAAAAGTATATGATGAAGACCTGGAATGGCCCTCAGAGTCTGAAATATTTACTATGTGGTATTTGCAGAATATAATTTCTAAGTCTTGACTCTGTAAGGATCAGAAATACCCTAATGAGGAAAAACTAGACTATTATTCTTGCCGAGACAGTGGTTAAAAACCCAGAGAGAAGAGATCATGTTTGAACTAGGACTTGTGGAGTAAGTTAAGATTTCATCAGCCTGGGAAGGGAAAGTGATGTGCACACAAGAAAAACAAACAAAAACATGCTCAGACAATAGGGTGGTGCATTCCAGGAATTGATGTTAGGAGGTGGGGTGGGGTGGGTCAGGGAAAGAAATAATTAATGGCCCCAGATCAGGGTGGTGTGAAACATAATGTAAAGGGCTTCAGATGCTACAGGAAAGATTAGAACTTTGATTGGAAGGTAGAAAATCATCACCAAGGGTTTTCAAATGAAAGAGTGAAAAACCAGTCCAGTGGTTCAAAACAATTCAGGCCGTGGTATAAAAAATAAATTATAAAGAAACTTTGGCCTTGGGCCGTAAGGGAATAATAACATTTGAGATTTAACCTCTGGTTTAAAGTATGGAGAACTGTATGGAGAAGCCTAGACAAAATGGATGAAGCAATATTTTCAGACACAGACAATAGGCAATGCTAAACAGTGACTTCTGAGAGGGGGAAATAAAAGTAACTGAGCCCAATGACCACACAGACTCTGATATCAAGAAAAGTTCTAGGATTCAGCATAAGAGGAGGAAGATCTAAGCCATAATGAGGAAAAAAAAAAATCTAGTGAATACAAACAGACTCAGAAATGGAAAATAATTACAGAAGCAGTAGAGAAATGAATTGAAATTTAGAACTTTCTTGCAAAATGTTCAAACGTTGAATGCAAAGAATACTTTATACAGATATAAAGGACATTTTAAAACACCCAGATTGAGCTGATAAAGACAAGAAAGGGTGAGGTAAAAATAAACTAGAGAGGCCTAGAAAATATCAATCCTACAAATGTACTAATATGCAGAACGAATTCATATTTTTTAGTTCTAATTCATCAAACATCCAGATAATTTAAATATGGAGGAAAGTATTGGATAGTACCTGAAGTTTTGTTTTTGTTTCTGTATTTTTTATTGAAAAATGTAACAGTTTCTAGGAAGTATAAGCAAAGAAGTTGACAATAATGTTTTAAATTAAATAGAAAAGAATTCTGAATTTCTCTGTACATATACATGTGCTGCACTGTGTAGCCTTATTAGGCCTTCTCTGCAGCCATAGTAAAATATACTAGTGATTTTCAAGGAATTTCTCTTCTGATTTTCATGTCTGTTCTCACATGTATCCACTGGCTGTTCTTGTGCAGGTCTCATGTAAGAAGAAGGGCATGATGAAATCTGGATTCTTGTATAAAAGTGTGATACAAGTAGACATTAATACCATTTACTTTATAATCTTTTGAAATACACTCTGTCCAAGAAAACTGAATGGCTAGAGCAAAGAACAATCATAGAGCATACTGATGCATCTTCCAAGGATTCACTGGTATCCTCATACACAGAAGCATGTTCTCCATTTGTGAATATCATTCACATTCACTTTTTCCATTGCCCTGTGTAGAAGGGATACTGCTAGATTGTGGTGACACTATTGTATCCAGATCTTCCTTGAGAAGGGTAAAGAACATACACATCTAGGGTGGTAGCAAAATACCCACAAGAGGACACAGCAGTGAAGCATGTTCTGCCCTGTTGTATGAGCAAGATTAGTCTCTTTTAACACAGTGACAAATAGGGTTTCCCTAAGGCCTCCTAGGCCCCAACATAAGTCATCTCCCACATACATAAAATTCTACTTGCAGCTGATCAGTCATAAGACTTGAGTTATTAGAAGCATAGGTAAGTTAAATAAGACAATGATGTAGTTCCTCAAGGTCTTTCTCGAAATGAGAGCATTACTTAGCAGTACAGGAGATGGATCTTCATGTCTAAGATGAGGATTTGGAGGGTACCCTGGCTTCAGGTAACAAAGAGCAGAAATGCAATACACTTGAACATCTAGAAACTAATAAAAATATGCTGACGGTCTAGACACCAAGCTGAGTGCTAGTTCAGGACTGCTAGTTCAGGACTCAGCAAAGAATAGCCCACAGATCAAACATAGTCTGCTGCCTTTTTTTGTGAATGAAGATTTATTAGAA
>PVIR01029264.1:0-21245 GCA_004026965.1 Petromus typicus | reverse complement strand
TAACAATACTGGGTGTGGAGACCCACACCCAGCAGCAACCAGTACCACATACCACAGTGCCGGGCGTGGTGGCTCATGCCTGTAATCCCAGCACTCGGGAGGCAGAGGCAGGAGGATTGTGATGTGAGTTTGAGGCTGAGCTCAGGGCCAGCCTGAACCACAAAGCGGGACCCTGTCTCAAAAAACCTAAAAAAAAAAAAAAAAAAAAAAAAAAAAAAAAAAAAAAAAAAAAATAAGGGTACTTTTAATCAATAAAGAGTGGTTAGAATGGCAAAAAGGATAAATGGAAGTGTGAAGACTTCATCGCTTCAGACACTTACTTTGCTTGAACTGGAGACAAAACAACGAACGGAAGGGAAACTGACGCCCATAGTGTGAACACCCTTCTCATCCCCCCAGGGAGGCCGCACAGGCCAGCGTCTCAACAGGCTGGAATCCCTCCACAGGGACGGGCACAACCCAAGGAAGCAGCACAAGGCTCTGGAAGTTCTGCGCCTGTGTGGGCTTCGCTCCGGTGGAGAGGACAGCGCTCGCTGCAGCCCAAGCTGGGGGCCAGGCTTACTGGAGGGTGTGTTTGAAGAGTGCGTCCCAGTGTGCACAACCGTGTGTCCTCACTAGCACAGCTACAGTGTCACCTGGGCCCCTGCCACGTGATTCGGGCTCCTCCACAGAGGCCAGCGCTGGGCAAGTTTCCCGATCTCCCACTCTCCCACGCCCATCTACATTTGGAACTGGTAATGCTGGTCACACCATGTAGGAAGCACAGGGATTCTGTGTCCCTGCGGAGTTCACGCCAAGGTTTCCCACAGATACCAAGCTCTATGGACGTCTGAGACCCTTTCCTAAACCACAGAACTTGCAGACAGCCTACATCCTCCTCCTATGTAATTAAATCTTGATGATTTGTGTCTGATGTAGTACAAATGCTATGGAGTTATCCTATCATACGGAGAGAATACTGACACGGGTCCCTCCATTTAATCCCTGTCAGGATAAGTATGAGTAGGCCCAGCTCGCAGGAGAAGGTGTGAGGCACATGGAAGCTCTGGGATCACATAGCTCGTGGGAGGTTAAACCTTTACAAGGGATCAGAACCCAGCTGAGTTCACTGCTGCACTCCACCCCTCTCCATTTATAGCTGTGCAGAAGTAATCCTATCCTGAGACATGATTACCATAACACTGATCCAGTGAGCTACCACCTACTACTGTATTTACGGTGCATTTCTAGCATGTTCCCTGCACTTTATTTCAGTTAGAATCACCAGTGGCTTCTTAAAGACATAACAAGTGACTAATAAAGCACGAAGCCATAGAAACTTTAAAGGACTTGAAGTACTCTCTGGTCAAGAGACACCCGAAGGTCTTATCTTACCCATCAACTAAGAGGAAGATAGAGTCAGACAAGCCAGAGTAGAAATTTAGATACACTGAGCTTGAGATAACCCGATGCTGCCTAATGCACAGTTAATTAATTTGGGTCAAGAAGAGATTCTGAAAACCCAGAAAGCCCTTAGTGAAAATGATGGCCTATGGGTATGGGGAAGTGAGCTTCTGTCTTTGGAGAGGATGAGAACACAGGCATCCGCCGCATCTTCATGCCTCTGTAGCCAATGTTGGGCATGTGGGAAGGAGCAACAACTAAGCTGCCGTGTTGCATACGCCTTTGACCGCAGTGTGTTCACAGCTTTCCACCACTACAGCTGAGATAGTGATTCCTCAGAATCAGTGATTCCTCAGAGAATCAGCTACCTTAGCTCCCACTTTGGGGCTTTCAGTCCAGTTACTTGGCCCCGTTTCTTAGGGCTTTGGTGCGGCAGCAGCATCTCCTTGCTCACATTCTGGCCAAGGAGGAAACGAAGCCCCAGGGTCACACAGTGCCCCTTGTGAGGCACACGCTGCATGACTAGAGGCATCCCCCAAGGCCTCTTACTCCTCACAGCTCCCACTGCCTCCCAGTAGCACCACCAGGGACCTAGGCTTCAACACAGAGCCTCAGGACCGGGCCAGGAGGCTGTGTCTACTTATAGAGATGGAGCCAAGTGCAAGCTCCGTTCTCACTGGTGCAGAGCGGAGTCATGTTCAGAACAATCAGGGCTTATTTCCACATAAACCAAGCCATAGGAGCTGCTGTGGATCTGGTGTCCTAAGTAGCTCCTGTCCATCTGCAGTGTGCACTTGTCTGAGCACTGCATGTACGGGGCTTCCACTGCAGTCCATTTAGTCCCCTCAAGAAGTCCACGAAGTGGGCCATGCACAGAGGGAGCAGAGGGACTCAGACCCCAGAGAGGTTGCTGGAAGTGAACTGCTGGTCCGGCAGCCAGGGGACAGACATCAGCATCCACTCTCAAGGATACAGTGCTTGGACGCCTTGGAGAGAGGTCACATCTTAGTGCTCAATTTGAAAAAATGAATGGAGGGGGCTGGGGAGTTAGTTCAGTGGTTCCAGTGCCTGTCTTGCAAGCGCAAGGACCCGGGTTCGATTCCCCAGTAACCACATACTATACTGGGCTTGGAGACTCACGCCCAGCAGCAACCAGTACCACATACCACAGTGCCGGGCGTGGTGGCTCACGCCTGTAATCCCAGCAGTCGGGAGGCAGAGGCAGGAGGATTGCTGTGATGTGAGTTTGAGGCTGAGCTCAGGGCCAGCCTGAACCACATGCGAGACCCTGTCTCAAAAAAAAAAAAAAAAATGAATGTACATCATAGATTCTATTTCCTTTCATTATTCTTTTCTATTCCTTCCTTTCTTCCTTTCCTCCACTTTACTGCATAAAGAATTTGATGAGAAATCAGAGAGAATAAATATCAAAGTGAGACAGCATTAATGGTCCATTAGCCTCTTTCCGAGTCAATAGTCCCCTTGGAAATGCCGTCATTTTGGAATCTACTTCTCTGGACATGTGATGTGTGTAAGTGAATCCATAAAAGCATTTTGGCCTGAACCCACCAAGGACAGGTAATGGGATGGTAATGCAGAAGTGTTCTTGGAGCTATTTAAATTTGTTACCACAGAGGAGACATTGTTTCATGAGCCAGAAGAACAGGAAAAATGACTATTATTGTACCTGAAAGGTAATCACAATAGAAGAGGATTCTACTGTACTTTCTGCACATTGTTTTGGCTACTAATGTGACTTCATGGTCAGGTTGTGCAAAACTGTTTGTGTTATTCTTTAATACTTAAATGAACTCTGATTATTAAAACTGATGAATTCACATAGTTCTAATTGAAATAAAATAATGCAGACTAGTGGGTTTATTGCAGAGGATTATTTGTAACATACGTATACACACATTTTTATAAGTGGAAAATATTACCAAGATATAAGTAGATACTTATGGTGACTCTTTTTTGTGGGAATCTTTCACAGCTACAATCCCAACAGTCTCCCTTTCAAAGCAGAGAAATGGTGACCAGGGGATGTCTACATTTCTGGCCTCATCGCTGACAAAATCGTTCTGATTCTTCTTGTTTATCTTCCAAACACCAACATGGGGTCATCACCCTCCAAGGACACCGCTCAGAGCCGTTTGCTCCACAAAGTCAGGATTATGTGGGCAGCAGAGGTGGCTCAGGAAACCTCGAAGGAGTCTGGTCTTTCTGGCTGCCACTGGCCATTGAAAGTGGGGCTACGGTAACCCAGGGTGGGAGGTGAGGGAGCCTGGTGCCCCGTAGGAAACTTGTTCACTGCTCTCCCAAAGCAGCAGCCCAGACTCAGTAGTCTCTGCCCCCGAGAGCCACCACCTTCCTGTCAAGCCCGGAGCTGGCCCTGGTTTCGCTTCCTTCTTGTAAGTGCTCGTTCCCATGCCACACAGCTGACATAACCTGACCGCACATTTCTTCCTCTTTTCACACCGAGAGTGAGCCGGGCCCCGGGTGCGTGCTTCGGTCTGTGCACAGCGGAGGTCAGGGTCCGTGCTGCCGCGTGTGTGTGAGTGCACAGAGGCCTGTGGGCGGTGCACAGAGGAATACAGCGTGGGCTGAGCCGGCGCGGGCAGCCAGAGTTCCCAAGGCCATTTCCACACGCAGGGAAGTGGATTTCCTCTGCAAGTGGGCAAGCAAAACAAACGTAGGCTTCCAGGGCTGCGGAGGTCAGCAGCACAAGGAAGCCGCTTCACGAAAAAGTCAACCAGCTACCTTCTGCTCCTATTTCCTAAGGAATTCGAGCTCCGGAAGAGAGAACATTAGCATCTGATCCATCAAAGTAGGGGGCACATTGTTGTATGTCTTTCCCTAGAAGTTTCAGGAATTTCCCGGTATCCTGTGGGAATGGAAACGTCCTTCAGAGATAACCTGCTGCCTATTTTATCTCTATCTTATCAGCCATACATTCTTCACTCCGAGGCCATGTTGTGGGAGGGATCTTTATTTAAAATGATATTGTTTGAAAATCAACATCTGTTGACATCGGTTAACACATCCTCTCTCTAAAACTTAGATATTTATAGCTGGAAAACCTCCCAGTGTGTCAAAACACCTACTGGGTTTCTGCCGTAAACATGGGGTTCTACACGGAGAGCTGCAGAAGCAAGTGCCTGCAGCGCCTGTCTGGATACACACGGCATTTCAGGGTGACGCACAGACGTATCCCTGCTGTATGGACCTTGGAGCTGTTTTTCTGCACATGAACAAGACAGATTTATGGACGTTTTAAAATGGTGGATTTGGAGCCTGTAGCCCCAGCGCTGTGGGAGGCTGAGGCAGGAAGATTGCAAGTTTGAACAATTCAGTGACATAGCAAAATCTTATTCTGAAATTTAAAAAAAATTGTAAAGGGACTAGCAACATAGCTCAAGGTAAAGGGCCCAGGTTCCATAACCAGTACTGGTGCAAAATATCAAGTTTTCAAAATATTATGGGGATTAAAAATATAGTCAGTCATGAGCTAATTACTTGTAGAAGGTAAAGTCACCTCCTGTGATGACACAGGTTTGGGTAGGCGGGAGAAAGGGCCAGGTGAAGGTGGTGAGGGCCCAGAGAGTCTGGAGGTCTCCGTGGGGAGCGGTGGGGGCCCACGTGGAGAATGTGACAGTCGGACAGAGACAGCAAGTCCAGGCTCTAGGTCCTGATCCATGTCCTCTCTGCTTAGCGGCATCATCTTCCGCTAATCACATCGCTCACTGGGTGTCATCATGGTCAGAGAGAATTCTGGTATCTGCCCTGCGCCCTGTGTGCTGCTGCAGCCCAATCCTGAGTCTGGGGAGCCTGTGAATGCTGAGCTCACCCTCACGGTTCTTGGAGCTGAAAGCCTAAGACCAGCGCTCCAGCACGTGTAGCACTGGCCAAGGCTGTTTTCCAAATCGGTGATGACGTCTTGCTGTGTCCTCCTGGGGCAGAAGGTGAGCGCTGGTCCTCTGGTGGTGGAAGGCAGAAGAGTCGGGGTGCTGGCTGGTCCCCCAAGAGCTTTCTGGAGGGCACTATGTACTTGTGACCTAGTCCCTGCTGACAGGTGGTCTCCAAGGAGACCACATGCAGTCTGACCTCTGACCCTTGTGGGACACATGCATCCCAACTACTGCGATGTCCGTGGTCACAGATTCACTAAAAATATATTCACTGAAAGTCTGTTTTGTTTTGTTTTATTGATTTTTAATTTTTTGGTACCAGGGATCAAACTCAGCACCCTGCATTTGCCAAGCTGGTGCGGTACCACTGAGCTATATCCTGGCCCCAAAATCTATATTTTGTGTTATTGAAGAATTTAATTATTACACATGCATTTGCTTCTTGAGCCTTGGAAACATCTCTGTTTGGTTTCATGCCATTTTTATTGTCCAGAATGATAAATTCAGGGCGCATTCCTTACTACATCATTTTGGCATAATAAAGAAATAGTAACTTAGGAAACTTCTCTGGAAAAAAAAATGCTCATTACAGGTGGCTTATGGGTAGAATGTGCACTAGAACATTTGCAGCAGTGTTGTTTGGTGGCTTGGCATTCTCTTTCTACACACTGAAAAGAGATGCTTTCTGAGTAGGCACGTTTCCTTTTTTCTGGCTCTGTAAGAGTCCTCTGCTCTCTGCCATCTGAATCCTGCAGATTCACACACATATGTCTGTCTAGACCTCATCATCTGTGTTTCGTCTGTCTCAATATCTTCACTCTCTGACTCCAGAGTCTATAATGCTCAATAAGTTCTTGAAACTGGCCCACAGTTGCTGACGGCTTAGCATGGTGCAGGACAGCTGAGAAAGCTGAGCTGTGTAATTCATGCTAATGCATGAATCTGGGGAAACTGTCCAAGTTTACCCAGAGGGTGACTGGCAGAGAAGGGCGTACTGAGGGGCCTGTCTCCAAAGCCTTTGGGCTTCACCACTTCCTAACACAGCATCCAGGTGCGAACCCTCTTCTGTGTGTGTGTGTGTGTGTGTGTGTGCATGATAGTCAAGTGGTCAGTAGTCTAAGTGATCGGTGTGAAAACACCTCCTCTGGTAACATATTACGGCTTCAATCTAAAATGTTCCTCTAAGGTCTCCTGTGTTTGGAGTTGAATGTTTGGAAGGTGTCTAGGTCATGGGGTGTTACACTTGTCAATGGATCCATTCATGGATGAGTTCACAGTGGAATGTGCTGGGGGAGCACTGGCCAGAGGAGGTGGGTCAGTGGGGGCATGGCCTGACAGGTGCCTTCTTGTCCCTGTCTCCTCCTTTCCCTGATCCTTGGATGGCACAATGGGTGGTGTTGCTGCATGAGGCCCTTCTGCTGTTCCTGCCTTGGACTAACCATAGGCAGAACCCTCCAAAACCATGAGCCAGATTCACCTCTCTTCCTTTAAGTCTCAGGTGGCAAGGACTATGTCCCAGCACAGAAGAGCAACATACATATACCTCTGTGGCTAGTGCTGGCTGCACGATTTGCAAGGCACAGTACAAAATAAAAATCAGTGCTGTTGTCCCTCCAGCAGCAAGAAAGTTCTGCTCACTATAGAAATACAGAGCAGTTCTGTTTTTCCTTCAGCCTCTCTGGACCTCTCTGGACCTGGGACGCTGCTTATCTCTGCAGACTCTAGATGTCCACATTCTGCTCACAGGCCCAGACAGCCACTGGATGCTGCAGTCCCCTGATACCATAGCAAGCCCATTGCACATGCCCTGCTAGGCAATTGCAGCCTCAGCACTAAGGACCTGGGGAGAGTGGGTGAAGGGTGAGCAATAACCCTGGCACTGCCAGCCCAGGAGCAGGGCTGCTGGTGACCTCCTTGTCCCTTCTAGAGGTGCTGAAGCCCAGACACTCCCTGCTCATGCTTGCATTTTTGCACAGTACATTGATGCATTTCTGTCTTCTTTGTTTCTGCAGTGATCAATTGAATTAGAGTGAGACAGCCTGAGCGGGCTGCTTTGAGTTTCAGATAAGTAGACATAGGCCAGAACCCTGAGGGCAGTGCCTGGGACTTGGAAAGTCGTACACAAGGGCCCAGCGTTTCCCATGTTATTTATGTATTTATTGGTGGTGGGGATGGAACTCAGGGCCTCATGTGTACTGAGCACCTACTCTCTGCTGAGCTACACCTCCAGCCCCATTTATTTATTTATTTATTTATTTATTTATTTATTTATTTATTTTTGTTGACCAAGACCAACACAAGGATGCCCATCAGGAGTGAAGTCATGTACTCCAGGCTGTCTGGGGCTTTGTTAGGCAAAGCATGTTGACTACATATCTGTCCTGTACAAGGTTCAGTGGCAGCAGGCATGGACAGTCTGACATCACATAGTGTGGATGCTCACCAGGGAGCATGATCTACCTGGGAAGGGGATGCAGAAACATTCTGCTTGGAAGAAGAAAGATATCGAAAGTGTTGTAGCGGCGATGAGTTTTCCTGGACTTCGGGGTATGGGAAACCATGTTCTACAAGGAATGGGGGACACTAAATCAAAGGATCATTTTTTAAAATATAAAATCATGACTCTTAAAAATATTCAATATATACTTGTGTAAAATTTGATTGCAGCGATTAAGGACAGAACCACTATACTATAGTGTTAAAAATAATTCAAAAGACTCCAAACAATGTACAGGCCGTCAAGAACCGTGGACTCAGTTTGTCCATAATGAACAACTGGCCTCTTCCCAGGTGAGAAATAGATGCTTTCCCATTGGCATGAAACTCACTTGCACCATCTCCAGGGACAAGAATTGTTAGAGTCACTATGGGGTTTTGCGATGATGCACAGAGTTATCCACAGGGAATGTGCAGACCCTATAGAACAAGATGATCCTGAAAGTGACCCACATTCCATAGAAAGGCGGCCGGGTGCTGTGATCTGAAGGCTCCAACAAAACTAAGGGAAGCCAGGGATTTAGCTCAAATGGTACCACTCCCACCTCCAGCACAAGGGCCCGAGGGTGATCACCAGTACCAAAACAATACAAAACAAAACCCTCAGCGGAGATTTAACCCTACTCACCCTCTGTGAAGTACAAGATGGATGCCAGGAAGTGGCAGAGCCTTCCTGAAGGCCCTAATCGCTCTTGTGTGAATGTGCTGATGGGTGTCTCCAGGTGAAGCTGCTACAAAAGCTGTTTCCTTCACTCTGTGTAGTGCCATACAACGCCCAGTGCCACACTGGGACTCCACAGAGACCCTGGTAACATAAAACCCCTCAACAGATGCTACATTTTGGGCCCTCATATCTATAAGCTAGAAACTTGACCCCCTCCACCAGAGAAGCAGCTGGGAGGGGGCAGACACTATAAGAGATGGAAGCTTTTCAGGTCAATGAGGGCTTGACCTGGAAGAGGGTGTGGACCCCAATCTCTTCTGCTTTCTCTTTTCCTTCGGGGTCCTGGGGTGAGTACTTGCTCCACCTTAAGCGATGCTGCCTCGCCCTTCCCTCAGCACAGACCTCAAAGCAATGAGTCGGTCAGTCACAGACTAGGAACTCCAGAACTGCGAGCCAAAGACTGTCATCTCTGGTATTTGTTACATCGATGCAAAGCTGATGATACATCAGATGTCACCTTTTGATCTGAGGAGAGCCCCCAACCTGTAAGAAATAAATGCCTTGTCCTTATAAGTTATCCAGTCCTAGGTGTTCTATTTTCATATTAAAAGGGGGACAAGACATCTAACTCTCCGTTTTGCCCATTTTAACATCTTAGATGATTTTTCTGCAGTGAGTGGGTGGGGTAGGAGAAGAAGAGTTGTACACAGGCCCAGTGGTGAAGGAACTGGGAAGAAAGACTCTGGGGGCCTGGCAGGGCAACGCCCCCTGAGGCTTCTCCCTCAGAGAGTTAGCAGCTACAGTCAGTGCCCAAGGCAGCCCAGTCCCCTGGCTTTGGAGTTTAAGAGTAGGAGAGCTGACTTTCTCAGCTAGAGTTCAAACAGCCTCAGGCTCTTCAAACACAGTAGGCTTTATCACTTGTTTGCACCTTGCTCAAGGTCAATGGGCTTCGAGTTCTTTATCAGAGCTGTTTCCTACTGACTAATAGCTGAGGGCGAGACAATGAGAGGGGTGCTGGTGGGGGATGGGAGGGCCGCTTGGGGTTATCTACAAGGCCTCAGGAAACTCCCTTCCCTTCCTCTGGACTCACTCGTGCAACCCTGCAAGGTGAGCAGCTTTAACTCTCATTTCTTTGAGGAGAGAACTGAGTGATGGAGTAATTTCCCCGAGTGAAGATTGAAGACGCAGGGATTGAGCTCCGACTGGGCTGGGTCTTGGCTAGGAACCATGCTCGGGGCTCTGGGAATCTGAGATGAAGCTGGAACAAAACTGGGAGCTGAAGACTTTACACCTTGGCTTTCAAGGAAGGACACTGAATGGCTGATGCCCACGTGTGGCTTCTTTACTGGACGCCAAATGGGCTAAGGAACCAACCACAAGGCCCAAGTTCCAGTCCCAGGGATCACTGCTCACAGCTGCAGGTGAGCGCTTCACTTTCCTGGCCTGCTATTCTGGGACCTGTGGGCTGAAGGTCTGGGCATGAACACTTCTGAGGACTGGGGAGATGTGGAGGGTAGCACAACCCGAGACACTCCCAAGGTTGCCATCAGGCACAGTCCAGCAAGAGACACTAGCTTGTCGCAGACCCAGCCCAGGAGGAGCTCAGCTCACATGAGTGGGACCACCCCACACCTGTCAAATGCAGGCTTCCTCAGTGTCTCTGCCCTGGGTCAGTAATCCTGGAGATTGTGGTGCTTTAGCGTGCAATTCAATGCTAGAATTTTTAATTTTTAGAAACTTATGAGTATGTGTTTGCAATGTGTAATGATCTCATTTCTTACGAGGAGTTGGTGTGTGGACATAATACATCTCAGTCCCCTTCTCCCCCTCCTATTTGCAAAAGATTTATCTCCTTATTTCCTAATATCTATTCTTTATTTTGCTATTTATTTATATTTTGAGTTTCTCATGTATTTAAATCTGTGAATCTGATTTATTTCACTTCATATTATGGTCTCAGAGTGTATCCATTTTTCTGCAAATGACTCAAATTTATCCTTCTTTATGAGAGAGTAGAATCATTCTTGTGCAATCAATAATGAATTCACCTAGAAAGAAACTAGGAGAATAATACCATTTACAACAGCATCAAGAAAAATTACATACCTAGGAATGAATCTGACCCAGGAAGCCAAAGATTGCTCTGACAAAAATATAGTACGCTGAAAAAGGAGATCAAAGGAGACATCAGAAAAAGGAAAGACAACCACGTTTCTGAATAGGCAGACAATACAATACAGATCGTATGATGACCAGTTCTCTTTTCCCTCTGGCCTCTTGTTCTGGAGATGACCAAGAATGCAATCCAGAGACACATCAGCGGTGAACGAATGGAATGTAGTTTATTAAAAAAAAAAAGAAAAAAGTTCTCACAACTAACAGGGGCTCCAAGGGAGGACGCTGAGGAGGTGTCCACGTGCAGGTGTTTACTGCCCTTCCTTGGGCTATGTTGGTGAGGCCACAAAACAAGGCAATGAAGCAGTGTGGTGCCTGGGTCAGTTAGGCTCCCAGCATCAGGACAAGCAGTTTTTCCCTACCCCTGGCTTCCCAGGACATACTTCAGTGAACCTCTCCCTGGAGCTCCAATTTTCTCTGGGCTCAGGTGTCTGAGATCCCTGCACTGATGTCTATTATTTGTCTCTGTGGGACTGTGACTGTAGGGCCACTCCCCCTCACCGACCTGAACCTGAGCAATGCCCCAAGGCCACACCCCTTGCATTTGACCTGACCAGGCCAGATGTCCATGTTCGCACAGGACCTTTAGAGAACATTCTTCACCTAGAGCTCACTGAAGTTTCATGAATGTGGCCTGTATCTCATCCATGCAATTACAGCAGAGTGGATTATGGGAAAGGACATGTGCAGTAGACAGCTGACACAACTGAGCACTTCTTTATGCTCTGGAAGCACCAGGAGGAGCACCCCAGACCTAATGCAATGTTTTTAGTCCCTAAACCCAATGTGCTCAGGGCTATTTCCCTTTGCTGACATGAGCCCAGACACTCTGAGTATACTGCCACCTCAGTAAACTTTGCTTCTGTTTCCCCACTGTCACGTGTCACATCCAATTCTTCATTCACTGTGTGCAAGAACCTACAAACCATCCAGGACCCCATTACCCACAGTGGCAAATACAGTCCAAGTGGCCGCACTTCCAAAACTGAGGTTTAATACAATCCCAGTCAGGGTACCAAAAGCATTCCTCACAGAAGACAAGAAAACAATCCTGAATTTCCTGTGGCATCTGCTGAGCTTTCTGAGGTGGTCTATCACACCGGTGCTTTGTGTGACTGCAGGGCAATGCGGGGACCTGGCTCTGCAGTCATCACAGCAGGCGGACCGTTCACTGTGCAGCTGTCTGCCCCCATTGCTGGCCCTTCTGCCACCCATCGGGGCGCTCAGGAGTTTCACAGGCACTGTGGGCTGTGGATCACAGCTAAGTATAAACTAGAAGAGTCAGTGGAGAGGAGAGTCTGGTACCTCAGAGGCTGTGGAGCAGAGTCTGGTACCTGACAGCGGACTGGCACGTCACAGAGTGTGTTCTTGTCATCTGCCCCTATTCTGTCAGCCTGGGTCCCCTCACGCTCAGTGCTGAGACCGCTGAGAGGCAGGTGCGCTGCATGCACCACTGGATAACCCCAATGTGTCGTAGAAATCTCTGCTTTCCCAGCCACTGCGGCCTTGGGGCACTTTATCTAAGAATCTCAACACTTGGGCTGTTTAAAGTACCACAGTGCTCAGCAGGAAACTCGAGATTCTTTCTCTTTTAGTAAAGGTTTAAGGAGAAGCTATCATGTGCTATAGGCTGTTCTAACACAGGCAGTACAGTAAAGTCCCTGATTGCATGGAACTTATGTTCCAGTAGGGAGAGAGGCGTAATAAACAGGCATATGATTCTTGGAGAAATACACAGGAAAAATCGATAGGAATCAAGTAGTAATGTGCTGAATATTACTCAGGATGCTGTGGGAGGTGACATCAGAGCTCAGCAAGGAGAAGGAACGGGTTTCTCATGTCTGAGCAGAGAGGTTCTACGTAGCAAGTGCAAAGATCCTGAGGTTCTGCGGAGAGCAGAATGCAGGGGCCACTGTCAGCGAAGTAAAGGAATTAGGCTTGTGGTCAAGAGCTGAGTCTGAAGGGTGGGAGAGGAATACAGATCACAGGAAAGCTTGTGCACTGTGCTGAGAGTGTTTGCTTTCACCACCAGAAGAGCCACTGAACTGTCTGGGGTACAGAGATGATATTTTAAGAGATTGCTCTGACTAGTGCCTTGGGAGGCTGAGATAGGAGGATCACAAATTCACTTCCAACCTGGGCAACTTAGCAAGAACTTGTGTTTTAAAACAGGATGAGGGTATAGCTCAGTATGAAGGCCTGGATATAACTCCCAAAGGAGAAAGAAAGAGAGAAGGGCAGATCATTAACATACTATTGCAGTATTCTAGGTCCAGGTACCTCAGATTTAATGTACAACCTGCATTTTTACTGCAGGCCAAAGCAACGGGTTCTCAGTGGCTTTGTGATCACATTACATTGTAAACTCCACAAGATCAGAGACAGGAAGTGGGCAGTGGGAATGTGTGAGCCAGTGAGTGAATGACAGACAGTCTCTGAAGAAGAAGCCACCAGGGCCCAGGGAGCAGGGCTGAACCACACAGGGCATGACAGGAAGAAAGACGCGTACCAGAGCAGGGGCACGACGACCCAGGGAGCAGATTAAAGGTTTAGAAGTTCTGTGGAGCTTTATTTTTCTGTCACTATCAGCACCTGCACATCCTCCCTTGGGTGGCATTACTAGGAAAGCAGTTATTATGCTGATTGATAGCAAATAAGTTATTTAGAGCTTTGAAAGTCTGTTCTCTAATTAAACTGTATTCATCTTGCCACACTGAGCACTGTTCTAAGATTGCACCTTAACTTTCCCATGCCATGCACCTTGGCTCAGTTGGATTGGCATCAGCACCCACTGAGGAATTTTTCTGATGTGTGCTAACAAACGCCAGAGACAAATGAACCCAAGACTTGGGTGAGTCGCCTATAGAACAAACCCACTGGACTTTAATGCTGAGTGTGTCTACACTCAAAATATAAATGCTAATATAGTGCCCTTTGTCCCACATGAAAATCCTGACAAGCAGTCTGTGAAAATATCACCTATCATGCTACCAAACATATAACTATAACATATACTGTGTGGCAGTTGAAAATAAATAGGCTTTACTCCAACTGTGAAATACCCTTCAGCTGGAAATCTGGGAGAACTCTGAAAACTTCAAATGCCAATGTGTCAATGTCAGTTAGGAAAGAATCTTTGAGAATTTACATTTGTTAGGCAGCTGACAGCACCCAGATAATGTGTGAAAGTAATCATTCCTTAAAGGAAAAGAAAAAGAGCAAATGTATTGTAAACTGTTGAATATATTCTATAAAAAAATAGTACCTACATAAATATAGCAATCAATATTTCATCATTGTGACAAAATACCCAAGGTGACAAACCTATAAAGAGGTAAGGTTTACACTGAAGTATCTTCAGATAGATAACAGTGGAAGAAAAGGAACTTTGGGGCCGGGGAATTAGCTCAGTGGTTCCAGTGCCTGTCTTGCAAGCTCAAGGACCCAGGTTCAATCCCCGGTAACCACATACCATACTGGGTGTAGAGACTCACGCCCAGCAGCAACCAGTACCACATACCACAGTGCCGGGCATGGTGGCTCACGCCTGTAATCCCAGCACTCGGGAGGCAGAGGCAGGAGGACTGCTGTGATGTGAGTTGGAGGCTGAGCTCAGAGCAGCCTGAACCACAAAGCGAAACCCTGTCTCAAAAAACAAAAAAACAAAAAAAAAAAAAAAAGAAAAGGAACTTTGGCTGGGTAGTGTGTGCTGGAAGTTCTAGTAAGAGAATATGGTTATGTATTTAAATTTTTAAAGGGGCCGGGGAGTTATCTCAGTAGTTCAGTGGTTCCGGCACCTGTCTTGCAAGCATAAGGACCGGGGTTTAATCCCCGGTAACCACATACACTCCTGGGAGTAGAGAATCACGCCCAGCAGCAACCAGTACCACATACCACAATGCTGGGCGTGGTGGTTTATGGCTGTAATCCCAGCACTCGGGAGGCAGAGGCAGGAGGATTGCTGTGATGTGAGTCTGAGGCTGAGCTCAGGGCCAGCCTGAACCACAAAGCGAGACCCTGTCTCAAAAAACCTAAAAATAAATAAATAAATGTTTAAAGACTTTTTACAGTAAAGTTACATAACCACTAGCCTCCCTCAGAATCTGCCCCCCTTACATCTAAAACATTTATCCCATCCTTCTTCCAAGTTTCTGAAGCAGTTCTGAAACAGAATTCACAAAAAAAAGGAAAAACAAGTTTCCCTGGCCCAAGCAAACTCCCTTTCAGACTTCCTCCTTTCAGACTTGACATCTGGCTGTTGTTCTTTGTTCTGTTACAAACCAAATCAGTAATTTTGTCCCTCTGAGTCACGTTCCACAGTCTCCTGTCTTTTGTTCTCATAAGATCGCGTTTTTACCTGACCCAGCGCCCCAGCACATGCTAAGTTTCAAAACAGTCACAAGGTTCACTAACTGCCTTTGTCCTGCTTCCATTCCCAGGTCATCAGGTAGATGGACCCCCTTGACAACTGGTGTAAAACTCGATTCTTTCCTTTGTTCTGGGCTTAACACTTGGGTAAGAGTCCCCGGAGCCAGTTTGCACCTAAGAATAAATCCTGCAGGTTCACCTGGTCTCTGAGGTAGCATTTCCTTGTGAACACGAAGGGACTGTCGTCTCCAGACAGGAGGGCTCTGAGCTGGGAAGATCCTGAGCTCCCTGGTACCACTGAGTGAAAAGACAGACAGTAAGCTGTCCCACAGTACGCCATCCTCCCGTCAGCACACCAGAACCTGAGGAGGTACAGTATGATTCTAGAACAAGGACTCTGATGCAGTCTAGGAGCCCATGAAAAGTAAAGATCTGTCCGACAAGCACAGAAGGAAAGGCTGATCACCTCCTGGGGTGTTCGGAGTCATCTGACTCGGGTTCAGTCGGATGAAACCTACCACCTCAGACTGATAAAGTGAGAAGGGCCCCCAGTGAGAATGGCTCTAGAAGGTGCAGGGAGGGGGCATGTGTGTGTGAACAGAAAGAGCCAGCTGGGGGCCCGCAGGGCTCTTCGTGTGAACTGTACGCCTTGGGGAAGTGAAGGACCAACGTGGATTAGCAGTGGTCCTCATCAGGGTTATGGAGGTCGCCTGCAATGGTGGATAAGTGTGGGGTGTGAGTTCTGGCTGTAGTAACTCCTGATTGCTAAGTGGCACCTGAAACTCCTGTGAGAAAGATAGTCTCACAGGAGTCCAAAGCAAAAGTCCAAAGCAAAAGGAATTGAGAGAGCAAGTCCCACCATAACAGGAAGGGTATGGTTTAGAAAACAATGAAATCCACACCATTTGAATGTATGTTAAAGACAGACTTAAACCTCAGTTCAGAAAAAAATTAAAAGGTACAAAAAAGATGTCAAATTGTCCATTTCCCTAAAGACTAAAAGGGAACCAACAGGGGCTCGATCTCTCTTTTCCTTAAGGGCAGGAGAAGAAGCAAGTTATAAAGCTTAGCTAGCTGTTAAATTTAGGATGGCTCTCAATTCAAGTTAGGATTGTTTAATTGGCATGTTTAAATTTTTCTTGGGCACTGTAAATTCTTAAAATAAAGCAAGAGGTTTAACTTGTTTTTTTCTCATAAGAACACTGGTTCAAGGGTACTTAGAAGTCTGTTGGCAGCCAGTCAAATTTTAAATGTAACAATCTGAGGCCAAAGAAGGAATGTTTTGAAAAGGAGAGGACACATTAAAATCTAAGTGGCAGAGCCAAGTTTGCTATGAGGTTTACAGTAACTGGGATGGAGAAAAATACATAAGAGAAGCTGTAAGTATCAGAGATATACTTGGGATGTGACAGGATTTTGTATGGCAGAAGTTTTGCTCTGCTAGAAAGAGTTTTTTAAAAGACAATAAGAAAATCAATCATGTATATCAAAAATATTTTGGAGTATAATTTATCAAAAAATATGTATGTTTGTTTGTTGGATTGGTGGAGCCAGTCTGTTCCTTCTAAAAATCCCTTCTTGTTCAAAAGGAGTAGGAGACCTACGACCCAGACTCTAAAAACCGCTCTTCTCTTCCCTTGGAGTTGGGTCTTTAACACCCAAAAAAAAAAATATATAACCATCTATTGGCTTGATTAAATGAATATCTTGTTATTACATAGATGGCATACCTTTACATGGGCTAAATCCATCCCCCTAGAATTGAGAACTCTTTGTAAAGTTCATTGGCCCTTCTTTGATGTGATGTGGCAACCCAGGGGCAACGGACAGGAGGACAACTGGACGAGCACATCAGGCGGTAACTAGAGACAGAGGGCAGCCAGGGCACCTAGATTCCTTCCATTGACTTATGGCTGAGTGTAGTGCAAACCTGACCTACATGGTGATAGCCCTGTCTGCTGGGCAAACTGCAAAACACTTGTGGCTCTGGCTGAACTTAAAGGAAAATGGACAAAGAAATCAACCCTGCTGGTAACTTCAGAAACAGAGAAGAGACAACAAAAAGAGCAAGGGAAAGCAATCCTGCAAGACCCTAATCCCAGCTGGCCAGATTCCAAGCAGCTTTACCTGATGCTGCTTAATACTGCGAAGCACCACAGAGTGGCTCAAACAGCCTCCGTCGGTCGGAAAACAATCCCTCTGCTGGATGATGTTCAGACCTATGCTCAGGACCAATTTCCAACAGGATCCAAGTGACACAGCTTAGTTACAGCACTTGCAGAGGCAGAGAGAATTCCTCTACAATGCTTAAGTGAGGGTGGGGAAAAACAATCAATATGATGAGTAAGACCTGTTATGCCACAGAACTGATTAAAGTCCAAGGCAGTTTTATGAAAGGCTCTGGGAGGCATTCTGACTATACACTCCACTCAGTCCAGAAACCACTGAGAGTCAGAATATGATAAATGCAGTCTTTGTGGGACAGGCTCAGGGAGACATCAGGGGAAAGCTACAGAAGGGAGAGGGCTTTGCCAGCGTGAAGGCACCCAGCTTTTAGAGGGATACATTAACCACGAGCAGGAGGCCGAGTGGGAAGCATACCAGAGGCTTCAAAAGAAGGCAGATCTGTTGGCAGCAGTCTCTCAGGAAAGACAATGGAAGTCCACAAAGGGTGGGAATGGGGACGCAGTTGAGGATGAGCCAGACTGGGCCAGAACCCAAAGAATGAACAAAGCTAGCATGGGATTAAAGTTCCCAGTGAAAGAACAGAGGGGCCTTGAAAAATGAGTGTCTGCAAAGGAAAATGACAATCAAGCATTGGGGAAACTGCCTGCTGAGCGCTATCATCACCAAAAAAACCCACAGCCAACATCACAGGACTGTCAGGAATTGAAAATGAAGAAAACTTGTCAAGACTGGGCGCTGTGTCTCGAGACCCCCCAGAAGCCCGTGGTCACAGCAGAGCAGGGAGCCAACTGATGACGTTTATGGCAGATGGTGGAGATGAACATCAAGTAGTGACGTAACTCACTGGACCATTATCCAAAAAGCATTTGATGATCGTTGGGGCTGCCGGAGTTCCATTGTGTTAACCTGAAATGAGTTAAAGGGGATGAGTGGTCTAACATAAATTCATCTATCTTCCAAACCTGCTGGGTTTCTTTGTTAGGGAGAGACCTACTCCAGAACTACAGGCCTAAATTGTCTTAGGGCTTCAGGGAAATATGACTTATCTGAATCATCTTGAGGCCATGGTGTTAACTCTTGCCATTAAACTGAAGAATACAGACAGTACTCAGATGGGTCTCCAAAGCCAGGAATAGATGAACTGTGTGGGCTGGCACAAAGGTTCCTCAGTACAAGCTGAAGATAACGTAACAGTGGTGGCTGAAAAATCAAAAACCAGTGATGTTTGAAGTAAAGCCAGGACAACTCCAGTATGAGTCTGCTGATGTCCCTTCCTGCAGGAAGCTGTACAAGGCATTCAGGGGCATGAAAATGCTTCTTAGAACATGGAATCTTAGATCCAATACCAGTTGTCTTAAAACGTCCCACTTTTACTTGTATGCAAACTAGGAGCTAATTAATACAGACCAGTACAGAGCGTGCATGCTGTGTATCGGGCCCCTGAGGTCATTCACCCAACAGTACCAGATCCGAACACATCAACGGCACTTGCTCCAGCAAGTGCTTTATGTGCTTGTATTTAAAAGATGCCCTTTTCTATCTCTACCTTGTAACAGTTCACCTGGATGAGCCTTCCCCAAGTATTCAAAAACTTTCCTTTGATCTTTGAGAAGACACTGGCTTACACCTTAAAGCCTTCACCACACCAGAAGACAGTTGTGCTCGCTGTCGCACGTAGATGACCTCCTCTTGGCAGCCCCAGTTTGTGAGGACTGCTATCCAATAACGAAAGACATCCTTCATCTACTTTGAAAGGATGGATATAGGATATCCAAGAAAAAAAGCACAGATCTCCCAACAGGAAGTCAGGCAGTTAGGCTTCATAAGGACACAAAGGAACACTTTCTGGGCACTGAATGGAAACAAGCTGTCTGCACCTACCCAGTCCCAACCTCCTGATGCCAAATAAGAGAGTTTGGGGACATCAAGAGCCTGTCATGGCTGGATACCAAATTTTTCATTTCTGGCTAAGTCCCTACATGAAGCTACCAAAGGTGAGAAAAAAGAGTCTGTACTCTGGAAAAATGACCAAGAAGGAACATTTAAAAAAAATCTAAGAAGCCCTAACTCAACCCTTCACCTTCGGGCTGCCAGATATAACCAACCCATGCTTTTTCTATGTCCATGAATGGAAGGAAATTGCCATAGGAGTCCTAACTTAGGTTGTGAGATCTAGTGGAATTCTTGTTACAACAAAAACTCTTGGTCCTTATATGTCCTCCACGCTTTCGGACACTTTCTGCCACCACCCTGCTGGTGCAGGAGGCCAGTAAGCTGACTTTGGGACAACAACTGACCATTCAAGTCCCACACTTAGTTATGGCAGTACTGGAACAGAGAGGATACCATATTTGATCAAAGCCGTGGATGACTTCCTATTAGGGTTCCTATGTGAAAATCTCAACATAACTCTAGAGAGAGTAAACACTCTTAACTGGCTACTTTCCTTCTGATCATATCAGGTGTCCCTTTTCATGACTGGGTAGAAACCATAGAAGAAGTACTTTGATACCAGGGAGATCACCTCCTTAGAGACCGAGATGTTCAACACTCTACATATGGAAGCAGTTTCACACTAGAAAGTGTCCAAAGGGCAGGGTACACAGTGATGATGAGGGACTGCATGGTGGAGGCTCAACACCTGCTTCCTGGGACTTTGGCTCTGAAGGCAGAACCACTCACTAGCTTTGATAAGAACTCTTTTGTTAGCAGAAGACGAAAAGGCCAATGTCTACACTGATTCTAAGTGGCTTTTGCTACACTACATGTACATGGAGCAATATATAAGGAGAGAGGACTCTCAACAGCTGGGGGAAAAAATCAACTAACTACAAAGAAAATGTTTTACAACTTCTAGATGCTGCATGGGCTCTGAAAGAGGAAGCTGTTATACACCACAGGGGACATTAATAGACTGGGAGGTAGGAAACCAAAATACACACAGAGAAGCAAAACGGAGTGCTGTGACAAATCCGTGACACGGAAATAGGCCAGTAGCCATGCTCCTCACCCCAGACCCGCCTCTACTGGTGACCCCATGCCACTTCTCAGATGAAGAGCTTGGTTTTCTTGGGACTCTAGAACAAATATAACAGGAGGATAGTGGAAGTTCTCTGATGGGCGACTGGTCATCCCCGAGTATTAAGATCTAAATTTGTAAAACGATTCCAATTAGTCTCTCATAAGGGAAAAACAGCACTGGAGATGTTACTAGGCCATCATTTCTATATGCCATCATTTGATGCCATCACCTGAGATGTTTATGAGCAATGCTTAACTTGTGCTCAAAACAACCCAAAGAAAAGACCCAGAGTATTCAAGAAATGAGTTCTATTGCATGTGAAAACTTGTTTATGGACTTCACTCACACGGAAGCCCCAAGAAGGAGACCATTGGTATATGTTGGTGCTTGTCTGCACCTTCTCAGGATGGGTTGAAGCCTTCCCAACCTGAACAAGGAAGGAACAGGAGGTAACAAAGGCACTATGAGAGACATCATTCCAGAATTCAGACTGCCTCTAACCTTGGTGTCAGCTATGGACTGGCATTCATAGCTAAGAGAGTCCAGGGACTCATAGAGATGTTAAAAATAAAATGGAAACTACACACAGTGGATTGACCACAGAACTCAAGAAAGGGGGGATGCATGAACTGGACATTCAAAAAATTGTTGAGACAATATTGCTCAGAAACTCACCAGGATCAAATCCTGCCTAAGGTCCTTCTCTGGGTCAGGTGTACTCCCACCAAAGAAACTGAATATTTCCCTTATGAAATTTTGTTTAGCTGGCCACCTCCAATCATATGTCAAATTAAAGGTGATCTCTGTGAACTGGGAGAATTAATCCTAAGAAAGCAGATGCAGGTATTAGGAACAGCTGTGCAAAGTATCCATAGCTGAGTCAAAGAGAAAATGCCCATAAGCCTATCAGGCCCAATACATTCCTTCAAGCCCAGGGACTTTCTTTAGGTCACAAAATGGAATCCAACAGCCCTGGGACCTATGTGTATTGGGCCTCATACTGTAATCTTGTCCACCTCTCCTGCTGTTCAAGTTGCAGGAA
>PVIR01029263.1:0-21260 GCA_004026965.1 Petromus typicus | reverse complement strand
CAGCAATCCTCCTGCCTCTGCCTCCCGAGTGCTGGGATTACAGGCGTGAGCCACCACGCCCGGCACTGGTATGTGGTACTGGTTGCCGCTGGGGTGAGTCTCCACACCCAGTATTGTTATGTGGTTACCGGGGATTGAACCCAGGTCCTTGCGCTTGCAAGACAGGCGCCGGAACCACTGAGCTATATCCCCAGCCCCCGGTGAGACTTTTTTTAGAGGCCAAATTTGTGAAATAATCAGGGTGAATGTATTTTGAAAATGAAAACATTCTATACCAAGCAGAGAGGAGCACACAATAAGCATTTAGAAATGAATGAGCAACCCACAGAGCACCAGGGTCCTTTTTCAAACCTCTCCTGTCCTTGGGGACAGTTTTTGTTATAAGCATCACAGGAATGTTCATGAGTTAGTGCTGAATAAGACCTAGGTTAAATTCCAGTCACATCTGCCCACCTTCTTCACTAAAGAGAGACTAGTATTTACAACTATGATATTATATATGATACATAAAGGATTTGCTGGGTAGGCTTACGATCACTGCCTGTACATTCGGGTGGAAGAATGCAAGATGGCTGTCTGCATGCTGGATCCAGTGGAAAGTCAAAGGCTCCCTGAAGAGTCCATGTGAGTCCATGCAGGAAAGCCAAAAGAGCTGTGCTGGGATCCTGAAGGAACTGCAGATAACTTCCAAAGACAACTTGTGGCGATCTCCTGCCTCAGCCTCCCAAGTGCTGGGATTAACATCACACTCAGCTAAAGAAGTTTATGAGGCAAAGTTAAAGCACATGCTCAGAGAACAGGGTGCTGGCCCGTGAGAGGTTTGGGCTCTCCTGCCTCAATGTCTATGGAGGACACTGAAGCAAGCTGAACCAGTCCATAGAGGTGGAAGAAGGAGCACAAGGAAATGATGAGGGGCAGACAGCTGCTGTCCAAGCTCCTCCGATTCCAGCCACCAAGGTAAAAAAAATGAGTCAGGCACTTCTCTGTCTCAAGGGGGCTGCACAGGAGTCTCTGGAAGAGCCGGGAAGGCAGACTCAGGCTCGACTGACTGCCGCACTGCACAGGGAGAGGAAGCCACTGGGTCTTTCAGAGGTTGTCCTCAGAGGTTTGGGTGGGTCCATCAGAACATGGAGAAATGGGGAAAATAATTGCTCTTATTAGCTCAGTCCAGAAGGTGGGAGGCAATTATGGTACATCTAATAGAAGATTCCAGAAGAGGAGGAAGTCTGTAGCTGGGGAGTGTGTGGCTGAGGGGTTCAGGGAGGAATGGGAGGCTGCTAGGTGCCTCTTTCCCCAGGAGTGGGAATGAGACCTGTGCTCGTGCACTGTGCAGGGTGGGAGACAGGTATGTGAGGTCTGTAATCAGTGCTCAGTATGTGAGCCAATGCTATCTCTACACTAATGATATGGAAGTGGAGGGTTGGGTGCTTTGCCTAGGGGCCATAGCCAGGCTGGCTTCCCCACACCAGCTCCTCTCTCTCCCAAGCCCTGGCACAGGCTGGTGGTGATCACCATTACCTTGACACCAGACTTCATGGCTGCTGGTTTCTCAACACCTAGAGATGATCACAAGCGGCTCAACTCCAAGGCCCTGTGTGAGGATGGTGCTCGGGCCTGGTAGGCATCCCTAGAGGACTCTTAAAACCAGTTCAGGTGTGTGTGTGTGATGAACAAGCATGAGTTTCTAATGACACCACTGCCATATCTGACAGTCACCTCCTCACACCTCACCTCTTTTTCTCCACCTCTAAGCTACTTAGCAAAGTCATCTATATAGATGACAGACTTCTGCCTGCCACACCTGGCTTCTCTTCAGCCTGCTAACAAACCAACCAACCGCACCTTCCCCACGCTGCCAGCCCAGAACATCCTGGGGGCCAGCCAAACATCAGGGCAGCAGCCACAGATCATTTCCCTTAAACTGAAGTAATACACATATCGTTTAAAAATTGAACCAAGGGCTGCAGGTTAGCCCAATGATACAGCATGAGCTTAGCATGTGCAAAGCCTGGGTTCCATAAACAGCAGCAAACAACAAAACTGAAACCAAAATCCAGGTACAAAAAAGATATAGTTAAAAGTCCTCCATCCAGTTTACCAACTCCCCACTTCTGAGGCAGTCCTATAAACCCTCTTGTAGATTCCTGCAAAAACGTTGTTTATTATACATGTTTATTCTTTTTTTTCTCATCTCCACAAGTAGTGCATATGTGCAGTTTTGTGTACTTTACCTCTTTATTCTGCAGATACTCCCTGCTGTTGAACAGGCTGGTCTTGGCTCTGAGAATCAATCGGCTGCTTTTTCTTCTGCCTGCAGCCCGCCCTGGGCCAGCAATGCCCACCAGCAGACCTGGGAAGGATAGTGTTTGCTCCAGATCCATCGCCTCAATCCATTCCTCATGCTCTTTCCAGCACATCACATGTCCTCTCAAGGCTTCATGTGGCACCCACATGTACAGGCCCCTCCTTACCACTTGAAGGCAGGCTGTTTGATAGTCATTTCCAAGCTAACACAATCAACATTATTAAACTTCTTTTGCCTCTGGCTGGACTTCACCTTGCAGTCACCAGGTCATGGGGTACTGTGCCTTATGCTAATCTGTATCTACCCTTTGTTGGCTATTTGCAGCTTTCCATGGATTGCTCCTGATTGGTATCCAGAGTTCACTCCTGTTTCTCTTCAATCTGTCTTTTGCTTATTGGTCAAAGTGATTTGGAAAGTGCAAATCTACACTTCTGCTGAAAACCATGTGGTAGTTGCTATGTTGCCATTAGGGCCAATCTCAAAATTCCTAGCTGCCCTGCCAGGGCCACTGAGGGGCCCACAGCTACCTCACCTCACTGAGCTTTCCGGGTGCTCAACTTCCCTGTCTTGGGCTTTGTCCTCCCTGAACATTCTTTCCCTCTTCTTTGCCCTCTGTCCTGACTTATCCTTCTCCTGCACCTTGAAGGTCATTCCTCCAGCAAGTGTTGAGGGCTTTGACTATCCTATTCAGTTCTGACACTGTTCCAAGTGGTGTCTGCAGTCACACTGGCTAGAGTATCAGCTGAGCAAATGTCAAGTTTGTACCCACCACCACTGCTGCATGCCCAGTTCTTCCTGTCCCTGCTACCAGACTTAGTGCTATGTGGGACATTGCTGTGGTTTGGAACTTGGGTTCTGCAGCCAGACTGCCTGGATTGGAGCCTAAGTTCTGCCAGTTTACTAGCTGTGTGACCTGGGACAAGTTATTCAGGATCTCTGTGCTGTGTGTGTGTGTGTGTGTGTGTGTAAGAACATAAGTAGCACACTTAATCCACAGCAGATTAAAGAAAATGTAATTAATTGAAGGACTAAGTGAAAATATGTTAACTGATCAGCAGTGTGTCCTATGCTCTCCTCCATTCATCCGCTTGTGGCCTATTCTGTCCTTTCCTCAGTCTCAGTTCTGCTGTGGACTGATGTGGTTATTTTTAGGAAAAAGCCATTTCTAGTCAGCTGAAAAGGTGTCCTGTCTTTCTGTCTGCTGCTCCATGTTCCAGATTCTGGATCTCCTCATGTACTGAGGAGAGGTCATGTCACAGGGGCCAGGGAAGCCAGCCTCCATCGTGTCTCGGTAATTTACAAGCACAGAAACATCGGGTTAGTCCTTTGATTTTCATTTTTGGTTTCCTCTTAGCCCCTTCTGTTGCTGAGGATCAAACTGTGGCCCTTGTGCAAGTCAGGCAAGTACAGTACCACTAAGCTACCTTTTTCAGAGCTATCTTTTTCAGATATTTAAGAAACTTGCCCACAAAAGCTTTTGATTTTATCTTGACATTCCACATTTATCCCTAAAATAGACACAAAAATACAAACAGAGAAACTTGTCTAATAAGGCACAAAGCAGAAATGAACTTGTCACGGAAATGATTAAAACAAAAATGTTAAATACTATTTTATAACAATTTAGATACAGAAATTAGAACATTTTTCCTTTTGCAAGCTTCCCTTCTCCAACACTCCAGACCAGAACTCCATTTTTGTTTTTTAATTTTTCAGTACTGGGGATCAAACTCAGGACCTTGTGCTTGCCTAACCTTGGCCCTTTCATTTCCCTTTATAAAAAATATTAAATCTGAATGAGCCTTAATTTGAAAGAGAAAAACTGAGGATATCTGCCAGGTTTCTGGTATCTGGAGGACCCTGCATGCAGGACATTTTGGGGCTCATTCACCGACCACCAAGGATTGCGGGCATCTGGAATGCTGATGTCCTCTGGAGACTCCAGCCCAACTAACTGTTTTACTATATATATATAAATTTTATATATATAAAATTTTTTTTTGTACTGGGATTGAACTTGGTGCCTTGTGCTTCTAAGGTAGAAGTGGTACCCCTTGAGCTAAATCCCTAGCCATTTTTACTCAGATTTGTAAAATAAAATCTCTCAAAATGGTCCCAGTGAAATAAATATGAAGAACTTGATTCAGAATGTGTTATTTCCAAAAAACCATAAATAATAATGTCTGAATAACAAATCTTAGAAACAGGAGATCAACCTGGAGAGCCTCCCAATTCTACCCTGGAGGGGTACAACCATGTCCATAAATGAAGACTGTACACTACATTATTAAAACAGACTGTATCCAACTCAGCAGGTTCTATACAAGCCATTTATTTGAAATGCCAACTATATGTAGAATAAAGTCAGTGTTACATGCTTATCAGTAACAGTAGAAAAATAGAGCCAGTGAAAACCTCTGTACAACTGTAATGGTACTCAAAGAGAAATGTATCGTTTTACAATGCTTCACACAGACGAATTCAAGTTTGAAGGTACCTAAATAAAAATACTATATATTTCTTTAAAAAACACTATGTACAATTGAAGCGTAAACAAGTTTTACAAAGTACTGGTTATGCAGGTTGTAGAAAACACTTGCATAGGACATGAAATCAATTTAAGAAAATTTCTGAGCCTTTAGCATTGAAGGCACTTAACTTTATACCAGTAACAGCACAACCACAAGAAATGCAGTGGTGTAGAAGGTCCCACGTCTCTCCAGTACAGACGTGGCACATACACAGCAAATGGAGTTTGAGAACCTTCAGCTAAGAGGAGGATTCTACACAGCCTGCCCAAACAACCTGGGTACGTGGTCACGTGCAGGTACCCAAGGAAGCTTCCAGAGTGTATTTGACCTCAGACAAAACCCACATAGACACACAAACACCAAGGCTATTTTCAAAATACACAATTCCAAATGTCTTTCTATGAAAACAGCCACAACATTATAATATTCAGAATATAAAAGATTGGTACATAGTATGAAGATTCTCTAAAGAAAAAAAAAATCAAAAGATTTGCTCAGATAACGACATGACAGCTATTGCAATTGATAGGACAAAACGATAACATTTGATAAAACATTCATACAAGTGTTAATGGAAAACAGTAAATACCTTCCAGCGGTGTGCATGGTAACTGAAAGATTATCTGTAATGAGGTTTGAAAGTAAACCACATAGTAGACAAGGTGATCCATTGCAGACCCGGGAATAGCACCCATCACTGCAGCTTTAATAGTGACTACGGGAGCTGAAGGTCAAATGAACACTTGAAATCAGAGAAGCATTTCCCTTTAAATTCAATCCAAAGGTAAAAAGAAGAATATCTTATAACTGTAAAACAGCTGTTACAAGTATTTCATGAGACAAGTTTTTCCCTAAATGAGAAATTCAGCAATATGAAAATATCTATCTGGGACATCATGTCTCTTACATTAGAACTAGATGATGCAGTCAACCAGTTATCCTTCCTCTTCCCAACCAAGCAGTCTTTGCACTGGCTACAATGATGGCCAACTCTGCCAAGAGCATCCAAGAACACTGGAAGGGGTTATGTCAGTGGTCCTCTCGACCCTTCTCAGTCTTTCCATGAGTGTATGATGTATTACTAGGAATCAAAGGTTTTAAACCACTGGATAGAGGACTTCCAATGTAAAGGGAATCCATTTCCCGAGGGCTGTTCCTGGGATCAAAGCCAGAAATGACCTACAGACCAATATTGTTAACTGCATTCTTGCTCTTATTTGCCACTTCAAAATCCATGGTGGAACCCACTTGGAGCAAAGAAAGTGTTTCCATGCTATGTCTGCTGTTGTCAGGCTGGGTGTAACCACATCAGCAGCATCCTTGACACACGCCTGGACCTGCAAGTAGCCTTGTGATGCTGGCAGGAAGAGGAATGGATATGAATGCTTGAAAATCTTCTTAAACTAGGGGATCAACCCACTGTACAACTCACCAGCCATGCCTTCATCTCTTAGGTTAGGTTAATGGCAACCTCTGGTGAGATCACTCCAAATAATCCTATGAAAGCATTTATTGATGAAGGTCTTTCATGTGAGCTTTCTACCTGGTGATGGAGAATAAAGAAATTCTTAGAGATCAAAGCTGATCTCGTAGAGAAACATGACCTATGCATGTTCTTGTACTTTAAGGCCTTATGGCTAGAAGGGAATGATTAATCACACTGATTAATTTTCCAAATCTCTGTAAAGTAGTAAATACGGGTAAAAGTAGACCCAATGTTTAGGGATTACAAATCAACAAAAGAACAGTAAACTGCTAAGGATTCCTGAATATGACATTGATGTTGTCCTGGAAAAGCTGTCCATCAAAAGCAGAATATTAGATGCACGGGATGCTGAAGGGCCAAGACTAGAACTGAGCCACTGAACAGAACCAGAGCCTGGCATCCTCAGGGCCAGGAGCCACACAGCCAACTGGCTGACAGAACCAGCTTATCTCAGCCCAGGGCACTAGTAACCAGCATCTAATTAGGGAAAAAAGAGAAAAGAAGAGCTCTATTTTGCTTTTTAGTTATTGGGGAACACTGATACTTCAACTCTAGAGAATGCAGCCCGAGGCAGGCGTATCAGGCTGGGGAGCTGTACTCTCCTTTCCCCTCACCTGCAGCAGCATCAGTTCATTCAAATGTGCAAGACTGTGCCCTCTGTGAGAACCTAAACCACCAATTAAAGGGCAACTCAATAAAGGATAATATGTGTAAAAAACAAGTAAAAAAATTCCTAAAAAACGAAATTATCAGTTTTGGAGGAAGAATTAATACCATAGATAGTTTTAGAAAAAGAGAAATATAAAGAATTGTGCAAAAACTTTTAGAAGCTAGCAGATTATTAAAATGACAGGCTAGTTCAGGTCCAGGAACATGTGTCTAGAATTAAAGATACAGGGGGCATGTGAGAATGATTTTGGTCTTTCATGCTGTTACTGTTTCCCCTCAGGAGCCACAGGTGATTTTGAATTTAGATTATTTTTCAAAATCACAGAACTAAAACAATCATAAAGAAAAGGACCATTAGTAATTTTAAGAAATCCTATTCTCCCCTGTACTAGTATTTAACTGGAAGTTCTCTAACCTCAACAACAGCAGGCAGTGGAAGTGGTGATTGTCCAAATGGCCTGATTGTCCATGGCCTCAAAAGGAGATCTGGTATTTTTGTGACTTGGTTTTCATTAAATTTCTATACCAAGTGAAATGCCAGTTCCTATGTTCTAAGGTTCATATTATACATATTTTTTTTTTCTGAGAACAATCTTACTCAGACTTCACATTTATCCTACCTAGTACAGCACTGAAAAAGATTTAATAGATGAGTTCAAAGGCTAGAGGCACATAGCTATTCAACCTACCCTATTAACCATACTTCACAAGATACATTAAAAGTCTGCCAATACCTAACCTAACACACATAAAAACCACATCTGTTTATCTTCTGTAAATCACATTAATCCACAACCCCACAGATTAAAGCAAGATTTCCCTCTATACACATAGTTTAGCCTGGTAAACTAAGCTATGAAAAGCAAACTTCATAAATAATACTATGAACAATGAACACGAATTTTTACAATTACATTTGGTGGATCTAAAAATATGTAATCAATTTTCAAAAAATGTGTGGGATCAATATAACTGATCTAAAATGTGGGGGAAAAATAGCAAAAAAGAAACAGGTCAGAGATGAGAAAGCTCTTTTCAACACCCAAATCAGGTCCATTCATTCTTATTGTCAGTATCAACACAGAACAGGCTGATTCATTAGAGAAATCTAAAACAATTCATGCCCACACATGTATATAACCACACAGTAAGGAATATCATAGAATGAAAAAAAATTTTTTTGAAACAGAGTCTCACTATGTAATTCAGGTTGCCTTGATTCACTATGTAGCCAGGGTAGCCTCAAACTCATGGCAATCCTCCTGCCTCTGCCTCCCAAGCAGTGGGATTACAGGCTTGCGCTACCATGCCCGGCTGTGAAATTGTTTTTTCTGAAGAAGAGATTGATTGGACCTTAAAATATACCATCATGTACTAGAAGAGAAAAAATTAAAAATAAGGAGTTTTTATATTTTTCCATCTTTACAAAAGGAGCCGTAAAGGTGATATGAGCTGATCTCACAGTAAGTGAATGTGACCTCTGGAAGGTCAGGAGCTCAGTACTCAATATCACCTGCGTCAATGAATGCACTAGTAGCAGCTAACTAGTCAGGCAGCAGAACAAGTGGTGGCAGTCTGCCTGCCAGGGTATACAGATAGACCGACATGTTCCCAACTTTGAGATTATCTACTATTAGGATTTTTTTAAATGTCAGATTATTCCTGAGTGTATATCCACAGGGTAAAGTAGGAAAAGACCATAAGAGAAACTAGTTTTGGGAGAAATCAGAGCTGTTGACACCCAATAGAAACCTATTTACTTCAAAGTGCATGTAATTCATTTATATGGTAGCTTGTAAAGGCTCCCTAGCCCTGCATAGTTTTAGAGTGTGAGTGATTCAGTGATGATTATATATATATATATATATATATATATATATATATATATTCTTGAAAAGAAGTTTCCAAATATCCTTCCTATGAGGAAATGTTTAGGAAGTCTCTTTTCTTCTAAGTGCTACGGCTGTATGTGTTTGTAAAATATATAAAATGAATGCTCAAATAATGTCTAAGTGATTTAAAAACTTAAATATTAATATATTTACATAGGAGAGTAAGAAAAAAAACAGTCCTTAGCTTACACATTGCCCTTCTAAGGGAGAGGATCAGAAAGATCCCATGTGCTCAGTGGTTCAGTAAATGCCAAACCAGAGTCCCTAGTGAAGTTCAAGCAGGACATGTAGTGTTCAACTGAAAACAAATTTCTTTCTTCTTTTTTTTTTTGTTTTTGGTGAAAAAGCATTATGTATTATACAATAACTTTTTTATAGGACACCAAAATTAAGACATCCTTTGAAAAACATTAAAAGGAAACATAAGCTTACAAATACCAAATAACATCCAGAAGACTGAAGCCCTTTTGTTTTTTGTTTTTTTCCCACAGAAAGCAAGACAATTGAAGGCAGCAGGCAGTCATTTCACCCATAGCAGCCGAGAGTCACACTTAGCGCCAGAAATCCTGTGAGATTTCTGCTCCTCTCTCATTCCAAGGGATATAATTTCCTTAGAACTTTACCGAGTGAGCAAATCCATAACACCCTAGTCGGTGCAATTAGAATCTGCAGGGGTCCTGACAGCATCCACACTGAGAACAAAGTAACAGCCTTAGCTGGGCACCAAAGGCTTTTCTGCTTCCTATTCTTACTGACCTGAAAATTTCAGGACCCTGGAATGGACTCTCACAGGAAGAATGAAGACCAGCTCCCAAGACTCACTGAAGAATGACATTAGATTTATGAGACAGAGCAGGAAGATTTCTGAACTAAAATAATCACTGAAAAGAGAGGAGCATTTTGATGTGCTGTTCTTTGGAATTTCTATAATTAAAAAATAAACACAGAATTATTTCATAAGAAAATACATCTTAGTGTGCAATCCAATGCACATGGAAATTGGTAGATGAAAGGTAAAATGCAAAAAAGTACGAAAATACAGTCTTTTAAATGTGGCAATAGAGTTTAACATACTGATATAAAATCAATACAGATAAAATAAATGTACAAGTGCAAAAAATTTCCATCATTTATAAAGGGGGGGGGAGTGCCAGCTTGCTTGCTCTCTAAAATGGTTCCCTACGCAATTGTTCAAACATAAAACAGACAGATGCAGCATTCAAAATAACCCTCTTAGCATGCCATGTGTAATAAACATATATATATACACAAAAACCAGAATAAAATAATGTGAAAATGAGCTGGCATCAATAAACTGGTCGGTAAGTTATTGGGTTACATCATAAAGGGATGTTTCACACCTCAGGCACAGACGATTTGGAGGTTGCTCTCAGAGGGCAGACTTTTTGTAGAGGAAGTCTGGCTTGTTTGGAGACCGCCTTCCTCTACTTACGGAATCTTCTCTTTCCAGATCTGTGCTTCTCTGAGCTCCGTGGCTCAGGGACTCATTGTCAGCCAGTCTTCTACTGGATCGCTCTTCTGGTGCTTCGGAGCTACACACAGAATGTGAAGGTCTGGTAGGAGTCAGCCCAAAAGTCAAGTCAGTTTCTGCTCCAGTTCGTCCCCTGACGTGGGTTGGACCACCACCAGCATTCTCTGGGGCTATTAAAGGAAAGTTTGACCGTGGAGGAGGTTGCTCAACAACATCCAGACGACTCAGCTCACTCTTCTGTCTGTGTGGATGCCCATCAGAGGAAAGTGGATACTCTCTCCTCACGTCTTCCTGCTTTTTAGGAGAAGTTTGACCAGGTGGGCAGGCAGACTTTAAGCCACTTGGTGATGCCTTATTGTGGCTATATAAATCGGGACCAAAATATCCACCTTGTGATGGGGAAGGGGTGCGTCTGCCAGGAGCGGGAGTAGAAGGTCTGCAAGCAGCACTGGAGAAGTCATAGAAATCCGGGTACTCCTGCTGACTTTCTCTAGCATCTGTTTTTTGCTCTAGTGTATGTTTTTTCCGAGAAGTATGTGTATGTCTCTGTGGAATACACGAGAGATGCTGGGGAGGCCCTGTTCCTGCTTCAGAAACTGGCTGGCTTATTTCTGTGTCGACAGCAAGCTCTGGAAGCCTCCTGTCCTTGAGTGACAGTGTGGACACCCCCATGGCGATATCTGGCATCAGATCATTCAGCACAGGCTGTGTACACTGAGAGATAAAGAGAGAGGATTACAAAGTGAGGAAAGGAAAGGGAAGAAAAGGCCCAACAATTTCTCTTGGTCACTTATTTTGTTTCCTGACTGTGAAAGTAATACATACTTTAGAATTTTTTAAATATAGAAAATAACAAAGCAGAAAAAACTTTTCACTTGCCTGACCCAATCCGTATTATGAAATATTTTCATTTTTTAAAATTTTCACAAAATTTATCACACACATAATCCTGTCACTAAGTTTTCTTTATGAACACTATTTGAAAATATTGCATCATTCCACTATTAACCATTCTTCTACTACTAGACATTTAAGTTATTTACTTTTTTTGAGATTAGCTCTTACCATTTAGTTCTTGGTTGGCCTTGAATTTGCTATGTAGCCCAGGTTAGCCCTGAATCCTGGATCCTCCTGCCTCAGCCTTCCAGATGCTAGCACTACAGCTATATGCCACCATACCTAGCTTTCAATGTTTTATTATAATCCAGACTCCAATGAATATAGTAATAAATTAAAGGAAGTAATTTTAGTAATTACTTAAAGGAAGTAATTTTAGGGCTCAAGAAGAGCAGGGAGAGCAGCTCGACAAGGACAGGAATGTGAGAAAGAATCTTATTTTTGACTCCACATGTACACCTACCCATCATTTCCGGTGAGCCTCTTTTTATTGAAGCTTCTCTGAACACATGTATTTTTCATTTTTCTCTCTATTCAGTGCTACTGACAGCATATGACAGAGTAGGAAGACTTAAAAATCACTGTTTTCTCAAATGTATTACATAATGCAGTTCAACCTCTACTGCAGTACAAAAGCAGGTGAAGAACTCTCCCAATTACCACCTACTTCCCCTGACTCCTGAGGCTCCAAGTCAAACAAGTAACCGACAGTGAGCTGTCCAGAGGCGGAGACATCATAAGAACCAACTTCCTATTTGCTTGCTGGAGGGGAAGGCTTTGCCACATTGTCCTAATGGTATACTTGGCTCTAAGTAATTTCTTTTCTTTTTGTTTTTTTGTACCAGACTGAATTCAGGACCTTGTGCTTGCAAGGCATGTGCAGTGCCACTGAGCTAAATCCTAGTCCCTCTAAGTAGTTTATATTCCTTGTCCCACCAACGCATTTGGTAAAATAGAAATCAGGGACAGATTCTAGACATGCGCTTGATATTAGGACATTGGCATGTCCATTTTTCTTGCCTTATTCACTACACTATTCCTAACACTGGCAACTAAGATAAGGATGGTGTTCTTTGTCCCTATCTCGTACTTCTAGTCTGGCTCCTGTCCTTTCCTAAAAGCTGACACTAGCTTTCTTCTCTCTCTCTTTACTCCCCTCTGCTGCACATATTCAGCCTATCAGGAACACTTCTGAGCCCTGCTGAGTCCCCATGGGGCTCAGATAGCCAAGGGGATAGTTCCTAACATCCCATACCTGTCATCTGGGGCAAATGACTTGGGTGTTAACTTACCGTCTGTTTCTCAGAGGGTACTGCGACTGAGGTAGCAGCAGCTGCAGCAGCAGCGGCGGCAACTGTCTGTCTCCCCAGTCCTGTGGTGGTGGTACAATCAGGTGGCACTGTTTTAACACCTGGCAAATAGACTGGGGGAGGGCCAGCTTTGGGTGCTGTTCTGGAGTGAAACAGCGAATGATTACAGGGATAAGAAAATGAACGTGAAGGGTGCTGACTGGGAGGTCTTTGCTTCCAGCCTGTTTTGAGTTGGTTATGGATTGGGGTAGCTGGAGGGTGGTACGGAGGGGGTGGTGGGGGCAAGGGTGGATGGAAGGCCACAAAAGAGTCCAGGTCTGTAAACATGGTTTCTGCAGTAGGGGTACTGTTAATGCGACATCTTCCAGGCTGTCTCATTGTTAGGAGTGGACTTTCATCACCAAAACGTTCATCAGGAAAGAATTTGTGAGGGTTCTAAAACAAAAATTAAGAAACAAAGGATATTTACTAGCAGATTTAATAGATGGAAATTTATAGGCCAAGAGAGTTCAGTCAAGAACCTGAGAAACCACATTATTTTTTCTGTTACTGGGGATTGAACTCAGGACCTGGGGCTTGTGAGGCAGGTACAGCACTGCTGAGCTAAATCCCTGACCCACATCTAACAAGAGTATAAGGAAATAGGGTTGGGGATTTAGCTTAGAGGCACATGCTTGCCTCACAAGGACCAGGTCCCAAGTTTGATCCCAGGTACCAAAAAGTAAAAAAAAAGTATAAAAGGTAATAGAATTTTCCAAGCAAGAGCTAAGAGGGAGAAAAAAAAAAATCACTTTAATAATAGTATGAAGGACAGGGCGCATACTAAAAGCTTAATACATAGCTATCTATCAGAGCTGCCTACCCAACTATTCCAGCAAGCAGTCAGTCATCTTTTTTTTTTTTTTTTTTTTTTTTGAGACCGGGTCTCGCTTTGTGGTTCAGGCTGGCCCTGCACTCAGCCTCAAACTCACATCACAGCAATCCTCCTGCCTCTGCCTCCCGAGTGCTGGGATTACAGGTGTAAGCCACCACGCCTGGCACTGTGGTACGTGGTACTGGTTGCTCTTGGGCATGAGTCTCCATGCCCAGTATTGTATGTGGTTACCAGGGGATCGAACTCGGGTCCTTGCGCTTGTAAGACACGTGCCGGAACCACTGAGCTAAATCCTCGGGCCAGGTCAGTCATTTCTTACAAGACTAAGTACTTTAGGGATCAAAACCATAGAAAGAAAAGAACAAACAAAACCCAAGAACCTTAAAATAGCTTGCTGCCTTGTGAAAGACCCCAGTGCCATATTTATTCTTTGACAGGATCAAGGCTGGCAAAGTTTGAAGTCAGGGCAAGAAGCTGTTTGTACCACTTGACCAGATTTACTTAAGGCTGTGGATCACACAACAAACCTATTCTAACTGCAAAACCGGTGGACATTCTTGTATCTGATTCATTGCTAGTGATGAGTTTTTTTCTCTTCTAGGCTTTAAGTACTCATGCCATGATTTTTACGGCTTGGTTTGAACCTTTATGAAAAGATTTCTTTTGAGGGAAAAGGGAAAAAACAAGGGCTACATCTTATTTTTTTGTTTGTTTCAGTACCAGGGATCAAACTTAGAACCCTGCACTTGCCAGCAGGCACAGCACCACTGAGCTACATTCCTGGCCTTTAAGAGGTACATACTGAACATCTGTAAATATCATAGTAAGCTGCTAACTCCAAAATCCAGTGACCAAACCAGTATTTGTGAGGCTCAGAATTTTCTACTTCTTGTGCTCTTTCTACTGGGATGGAATTTTGCCATATTCACCATTTGGATGCTTGTTACGCACCAGAAATAGACCTGCTTGTATTCAGCACCTCTTGTCTTTATTCGTTTTACAGGTAAGAAATCTGATGCTGAATGGTGAAGCACCTTTATCCAAGTTAACCAACTAGTAAGCTGAAGAGTCACTGTGCGCTCAGTCCATCCCACCATGCTGCCTCTTTCCAGGAGGAACCTACAGGTTACCAGAGACCCCAGAGGCAGTGAAAGAACATGTGCAGAGAGCCCCACCAACAGCCTAGGGCTCCAGGGATGTCTATCACATTGCCCAGCAGATGATTAAGTCTCCTTCTTTAAACAAGTTTAATGCCATATTCTACCTGCAAGAGTTCTGCAGCAGCATCTGCAAGCCCAAACTCCCTCAGCACTCGAATCTGGATTTCATAGCTGACGGTGGCACCTTCCCCACAGTTCAGTGCGTAGGCTCTTTGCACCTGTTCAGTGTGTCGTAGCTCCTGCAGACGTCTGACCATGTCTTTCATGATAAGAAGACGAGGAACTGGAAGGAGAAAGACAGCATATAGGAAAAAATCCCTAAGCTACAGAAAAGAATACCCAGTGAGCATAACAAAAAAGACTGCATGTGTTTTTTTATCAGTATCTTCTTTTTTTTTAAACAGGGTCTTGCTTTGTAGCTCAGGCTGGCCCTGAGCTCTGCCTCAAGCTCATGTCACAGCAATCCTCCTGTCTCTGCCTCCCGAGTGCTGGGATTACAGGGGTGAGCCACCACGCCCGGTACTGTGGTATGTGGTACTGATTGTGGCTGGGCGTGAGTCTCCATACCCAGTATTGTATGTGGTTACCAGGGGACCGAACCTGGGGCCTTGCAATTACAAGACAGGTGTTGGAACCACTGAGCTAAATCCCTGGCCCTATCAGTATCTTCTTATAAATTTTTAAAATAGTAATTTCGTTTCCTGGCAATGTATTAATTTGTATGCCTCTAATTAATTTTCAAGGTTTTAAAATTTCATTGTGTCCAAAGTCTCTTGGTCATACCAAACAAATTATGACTTGTATTATTTTTATTTCACAGCTCAAATATAATTTATTTGCTTGTATTCACTTCCCAATCTGAAGATCTTTCCTAAGTCAACTTCTCAGGGAGGGGGGGATGTAGCTCAGTTGTACAGCAACTGTGTAGCATGTAAAGGGCCCTGTTTCTATCCTCAGGAAAAAAAAAATATATAAAAAAGAGAAATACAAATAAACAAATAAACAGTCTTTTATTTAAATAATTGAATGCTAAACAGAATCAAATATGTGATCTCTGTCCTCAAAAATGTCTTGCTGAGGGCCAGGGATGTAGCTCAGTGGCACAGGGACCTCTTAGCAAGTGTTAAGTTCTGAGTTTGATCCCTGGTACTCACAAATAAATAAAAAAACCCCCAATAAATAAAGAACATAGTTTTAAAAAACGTCCTGCTGGGGCCAGGGATTAGGCTCAGTGGTTCCAGTGTCTGCCTGGCAAGCTCAAGGTCCCAAGTTTAATCCCTGATACCACATACCACAATGCCGGGCATGGCAGCTCATGTCTGTAATTTTAGCACTTAGGAGGTAGATGCAGGAGGATTTGAGGCTTGCCTGGGCTACATAGTGAATTCAGGGCTAGCCTGAGCTACAAAGCAAGACCCTGTCTAAAAAAAAAAAAAAAAAAAAAAGTGTTCTACTCTATTGACTTAAACTCAGTAAATGAGTACATTATGGATCTGAAATGCTCATGAAGGGGCCAGGGATTTAGCTCAGTGGTTCCAGAGCCTGTCTTGCAAAGCGCAAGGACCTGGGTTCGATCCCTGGTTAACCACATACAATACTGGGTGTGGAGACTCATGCCCAGCAGCAATCAGCACCACATACCACAGTGCTGGGCATGGTGGCTCACCCCTGTAATCCCAGCACTCAGGAGGCAGAGGCAGGAGGATTGCTGTGATGTGAGTTGGAGGCTGAGCTCAGGGCCAGCCTGCACTACAAAGCGAGACCCTGTCTCAAAAAAAACAAAAAACCAAAACCAAAACAACAACAACAACAACAACAAAAAACAACAAAAAAAGAAATGTTCATGAAGAGAAATAAACTAAGGATGTTAAAACCCTGGGAGAAAGGAGCACCCAACCTAGACTAAGGGCACAAAGGAAAGGTTTCCTGCCCAAAAGGAACTCCTTAATAGAGTTTTGAATAATAAGGGAAAGCATGGCAGACAAAGAAAGTGGGGTGAAGTTCCAAGAAGGACTAGGTGAATGGAAAACATACAAAAGACAACCCAGCACAAGTAGCTGGCTTGCCAGCAGAATATACGGTTCAACTGTATAAGCTAGTAAGTATTAAAAGGCTGGAAAGACAAGCAGGGACAGATCATAGTTAGAGAAGTAAATTTCATTCTCTAGGCACTTGAACAGGGCACTGGCAGGATGAGAGCAGTGGTGTGGTGAGTACACTGTGACATTACGCAAAGCTGGAGGAGGCAAACTGGCCTGAGGACTAAACCAAGACAGCCACTTACTCTTCTCTGGGAAGTTTTATCGGCATACACTCCTACTCATTCATTAGGTTTTTCTATGGCTGTCTGACAGCTAAGTATAGTGGTACCTCAGTTCACAAACTTAATTTGTTCGTTTCCGAAAAAGACAGCTGTGTTTGTATTTGTGTGGCTAAGATGGTCGTGGTCATGTTTGTCACCCAGTGCAGAGTTTGCAGACAAAAACAAAATTTTGTCACATGCTTGTTTGAATACCAAACAAAAACGTTCATGAACTGAAGCATCGCTGTAGCTGTGCTAAGAGATTATATGGCCCACAGAGTCTAAAATATTTATGATCTGGTCTTTTTAAGAACAATACTTCAACTAAGGGGGACGAGAAGAATACCAATCAAAAATCTGAGTCAATGCTGTGGCCACAGGGCTGGAGAGGGGTGATGAAGTCTATCAACAATTGTGATATAAAACTAACTGGAGTGCTGATTGAATATTATTATTAATTTTTGAGACAGGGTCCTGCTTTGTAGTTCAGGCTGGCCTTGTACTCAGAAAGTAGCCCAGGCTAGCCTTGAACTCACTGCAATCCTCTTGTCTCTGCCTCCTGAATGCCATGCCTGGCATTGTGGTATGTGGTAATGGGGACTGAACTTGGGACCTTGAGCTTTCCAGGCAGACACTAGAACCACTGAGCTAAATCCTTGGCTCCTGAATATTATTTTTGGGTTTTTTTTTTTTTTTTTTTTTTTTGAGACAGGTTCTCGCTTTGTGGTTCAGGCTGGCCCTGAGCTCAGCCTCAAACTCACATCACAGCAATCCTCCTGCCTCTGCCTCCCGACTGCTGGGATTACAGGGATGAGCCCCCACGCCCGGCACTGTGGTATGTGGTACTGGTTGCTGCTGGGCGTGAGTCTCCACGCCCAGTATGGTATGTGGTTACTGGGGATCGAACCCAGGCCCTTGTGCCTGCAAGACAGGCGCCGGAACTACTGAGCTAACTCCCCGGCCCCTCCTGAATATTATTTTTAGGGGAAAGTGGAACTCGGTTTACTAAGTGTTTTTTTGTCCCAGGCAAACTCCTAAGCATGACAGGTATTTCATTAAATCCTCACAATAAACCTTGAGAGGAGATATTATCCCCATTTCACAGATGGGGAATTAATGCTCAAGGAAGAAAACAGATTGTCCAAAGTCACAAAAATAAAGTAACAAAACCAAGATATGGGCCCATCAATCTTCTCCAATAATCTAGACAGCCTTTTTCATTAGAGGTGGGCATGGATGTGGAAAGAACCCAAGGTGACACGAGAACAGGGCCATACTTCATAGCTAAACTACAGAGTGCATATGAGCATATGTAATTGTGAAAGTCTTTGGGCTTTTCCAATTACATTCTGAGGTAAAATTATGGTGATTTCAATTGTATTAACTTAAGTCTAAAAAACTATTACCAAAGCTTTAACATCTGTGCAAGCCAGTTATGGAAATATTTCTCTTCATTCTTTTATTCAAAGTACACCTTAAAACAAGGACAACAACAACAAAAATAAACCTTACATGAAAGATATCAGTCCCAAAATATAATGTATGCCTTCAATGAGAATTCTACCATCACTGTCTTTTATACTTCACTGAAATAGAGATTTAAAAACAGAAATGAATGGTGTCACTTCCACTGCTATAGTTTGCTGAATTTTATTTATTTTTATTTTATTCATTTTTTTGAGACTGGATCTTTCTGTTTTGCCCAGTCTTTGGTCTCAAACTCCTGGGCTTAAGTGCTCCTCTTACTTTAGCCACCTGAGTAATTGGAACTAGAGTTATATGGCAGTATGTTCAGCTGCTGGCCTTTATTCTGCACATTGCAACTGCTAAGGCAACTGGTAAGAGCTAGAAAGTGCTGACCACCAGTTATTTCTCACCTTAGAAATTAACATTAGAGACACTGGTTAAAGCCAATATTAGCTGACTGATGCTCAAAGCTCAAATGTTTCATGACAGCTGTACCTGAATTCATGCCCAATTCCCCCACAATTGTAAGACACAAGTCTATGCTTTGGTAAACTTCACAGATGACAGCCTGAAAACTGAGCCTCTTGGGAACGAACAGTGACCACATTTTGGGGTGGGGGGAGAACAGGCAGATTCAAAGGTTTAAGTTTCATGTTACTCTACAAGAATATTACTGTATGTGGAAAATATGCTATAGTGACGAAAAATATGAATGAATTTCTTCAAACAAGTGGTTGATTTTGTCCCATAGGGCACACGTGGCAATGTCTAGAAAAATAAGCCTTCAAACAGTGTTACAAAGGTAGGGGTATTTGTGTGTGTGTGTATGTATGTGTGTGTACACATGAGTGCTACTGGTGTCTAAGGAATATAGGCTAGAAATATTGATGACACAGGACAAGCCCCTACCACACAGAATTAATCAGCTCTAACAATAGGGCTAGTGCTGAGAAACCTTAGGGTAAACTGAAAAAGTAAAAATTATTTTAATTATGTTTATTAATATAAGATAAAATACAAAATAAAAAGATTAGCTTATAAGTATCTAATCTCTGTGGGGTAGTTTTGTTTTATTTTGAGACAAGGTCTCACTTTGTAGTTTAGGCTGGCTCTGAGCTCACTACGTAGCAAGGCAAGCCTCAAACTCACAGTAATCCTCCTGCCTCTGCCTTCCAAGTGCTAGGATTACAGGTGTGAGCCACTACGCCCAGCACTGTGATATGTGGTACTGACTGCTGGTGGGTGTGAGTGGGCATTGTTGTATGTGATTACCAGAGATTGAACCCAGGCCCTTGCACTGCAAGGCACTGGAACCACTGAGCTAAATCCCCAGCCTAAGTATTTAACCTTTACGAACAATGCATAAAAGGGTATTGAAATGTGGAGAGATTTAGTGTGCATGTACACACATAAATTCAAGTATCTGCAATCATAAAGAACTGATGAGATTATTTATTTAAATATAAATGTCTCAAAAAAGGCCCTCACTTACCTGGAATTTCATTGGCTACAACTGAAGGAGGGCTTGATTGGTTACTGCTGATCTGCTGGTGGCTGATCATGTGGCAACACTGTGGCACAGCATTGCTGACCATGTAAAGTGTGTCTGGCACGTTGGACATTCTCACCATTCGCAGCCGTACAAGGTCTGTCTGTTCTACCATCATCTCGTCTAGCACTGACTAAAACAGAAATTCTGTATGAACAGATTGGTCATCCTCAGATCACGAATGAAGCAAGATTATGACATTTACCATATATAAGGGAATTTATTTACTGTTTATCATCTATGAAGTTTTATATAAGGAATGAAAAGAGAAAATACTTCTACCTCTTTGACATTTTTTTTTTTTTGAGACAAGGTCTTGCTTTGTAGTTCAGGCTGGCCCTGAATTCACTATGTAGCTCAGGTGAGCCTTGAACTCAGCAATTCTCCTGCCTCTGCCTCCTGAGTGCTGGGATTACATGCGCAAGCCACCATGTCTGGCATTGTGGTATATGATACTGATTGCTGGTAGGCATGAGTCTCCACATCCAGCATTGCTATTTGTGATTATTGGGAATCAAACTAGGGCCCTTGCGCTTGCAGGGCAGGCACCAGAACCACTGAACTAAATGCCTGGCCCTCTGTTGATTTCTAATAACTTTTTCTGGAGTATCTCTATAAAGACATGATCTGAAAAATCTGCTCTTTAAGTACAAGTTTTTGAAATGTGAAGGACATAAAATTATTCCGAAATAAGTTATACACAAAATTATTATAAAGAAAACAATGTATACATGTGCCAAATATCAGATTCAATAAAAATGTTCAAAATATTAAAAATTCACATTAAATTTAACAAACATACTTTTTGTTAAATTAGCTTCAGGTGCATCTATCTCATCTAATTTCAGAACAACCAAAATGAGATACTCTGTAAACATTTTGACATATATAGGGCAAATTATCCCTCAGGGCTTGGCACAGCCACCTGAGGAACACGGAAGTTCCAGAGAACCATCTGATAGCTTCCTACTGCCTGTCTGGAGACAAAGGAAAGAAGGTTGGCCTTCCAACATTCACCAGACCCGACTTCAGTTAAGGTCATGGCTACATGAGGAACAGCAAGCATTGCATTTATTTCATAAAGACCAGACCTAATCATTCTTTTTTTCATTTTAGAACTATTAAATCTTTTTTTTTTTTTTTTTTTTTTAGGTTTTTTGAGACAGGGTCTCGCTTTTGTGGTTCAGGCTGGCCCTGAGCTCAGCCTCCAACTCACATCACAATCCTCCTGCCTCTGCCTCCCGAGTGCTGGGATTACAGGCGTGAGCCACCACGCCCGGCACTGTGGTATGTGGTACTGGTTGCTGCTGGGTGTGGGTCTCCACA
>PVIR01029262.1:0-21255 GCA_004026965.1 Petromus typicus | reverse complement strand
TGAGATTTGGAGTGTTTCCTCATCTCTGACCTGCCCTGTTTTCTGGCGCTGTTTGTTCCAAGTTACTTTCCTTTTAATAGTTAGGAACCTTAAAATAGCAGTGTTTCCTGGGTTGCTCTTTGCAGTCTGTATTGGGACCAATACAAGCTGACTGGATGTGCTTCTGCAGTTACTGTGGAGAAAATCAGACTCTGACCTGTTAACCTCAGTTCCTGGGCACTCTTCCAGCGCAGTCCTGGACGCCTGTAAGCTCTAACCCCGGCGCAGATTCAGTGACGCAGACTCGGTGCTGTAGTCACCGCTTCCCGAGCCGCCCGCTGCTAAACTCAGTCATTGGGCACTCTTAAATTTATCATTTTTTATGGCAGAGTAATACTCCATTCTGTAAAAGAACCACAGCTGTTTTATCCAGTCTCCAGTTGATGGACATTTGGGTTGTTTCCAAGATGTAGCAATCACAAATTGGGCTGCTATAAACATGGGTGCACATATGTCACTGTGATATGAGTCTTTTAATTCTTGTGTGTATATACCTAGCAGGGCAATGGCCAGGTCAAATGGGACCTCCAATTCTAGCTTTTTGAGGAATCTCCAGACTGATCTCCACAGGGGTTGTACGACGAGTCTACAGTCCCACCACCAATGGAGGAGGGTTTCTTCTTCTCCGCAGCCTCACCAACATTTGGTGCTGAAATGACAGCCATTCATGTGGAGTGAGATGAAATCTCAGTGTTATTTTCATCTGCATCTCTCAAGTGACTGATGATGTTGAGCATTTCTTCATATGCTTCTTAGCTGCTCTTAATTCTTTCTTTGAGAAGTATCTCTTCATTTCAGATGCCCATTTTTGAATTGGGTCATTAAATTTGGGTGGGCTGATTTTTTTGAGCTCTTTATATATTTTAGATTGTAACATTTTGTCTGAGGAACAGCTGGTAAAGATTTTTTCCCACATTGCTGGCTGCCTTTTTGCACTGTTGGTGGTTTCCTTTGCTATGCAGAAGCTTTTTAAAAGAATGAGGTCCCATTTGCTCATTTCTTTTGTTAATTCCTATGCTATCAAGGTTTTGTTCAGAAAGTCTTTCCCTAAGCCAGTGTCTTCAACAGTTTTACCTAACCCCCCCCCTTTTTTTTTTTTTTGAGACAGGGTCTCGGTTTGTCATTCAGGCTGGCCCTGAGCTCAGCCTCAAATTCAGATCACAGCAATCCTCCTGCGTCTGCCTCCTGAGTGCTGGGATTACAGGCATGAGCCAACATGCCTGGCACTTTGGTATGTGGTACTGGTTGCTGCTGGGCTTGAGTCTCCACACCCAGTATGGTATATGGTTACTGCGGAATTGAATCTGGGCCCTTGCACTTGCAAGCCAGGCACCAGATCCACTGAGCTAACTCCCAGCCCCTACCTAACCTGTTTTGCAGCAGGTTCAGAGTGTCTGCTTTAATATTTAGCTCTCTTATCTCCTTTCATTTTAACTTGGTACATGGTGAAAGAGATAGATCTATCTTTAGGCTTTGGAAAGTTAAAGCCAGGTTTTTCCAGCACCATTTGTTAGAGAGGCTATCTTTCCTCCATTGAGGATTTTTGGCTCCTTTGTCAAAGATGAGGTGGCTCAGTGCATCGGGAGTAGTTTCTGGATCTTCTAGTCTACTCCATTGATCCTCGGGTCTGTTACTTTGCCAGTACCATGCAGTTTTTATCATGGTGGCTTTATAGTATACTTTCAGGTTCGGAGTTATAATACCCCCCACCATGTCCCTGTTGCTTAGAATTGCTTTGGCTATTCTAGGTCTTTTGTGGTTCCAGATGAAAGTTTAGATTTTTTTTCTCTAGATCTGTGAAATATGCTGTTGGGATTTCAATTCGGATTGCATTGAATGTGTAGAGTAGTCTTGGGAGTATAGCCATTTTGACAATATTGGTTCTTCCTACCCAGGAGCAAAGTATGTCTTTCCATTTTTTGATATCATCTTCTGTCTTCTTTTTTCAGAGTGCTATAGTTTTGAGAGTAGAGGTCTTTCACCTCCTTTGTTAGATTGATTCCTAGATATTTTATTTTTTTGGGTGCTATTGTGAAAGGGACTGACTCACCAATTTCTATCTCAGTGGGTCTACTGTTTGTGTATACAAAGGCTATTGATTTTTGAACGTTGACCTTGTAACCAGCTACGCAGCTAAAATTGGCGATTAGGTCCAGCAGTTTTTTAATTGAGTTTTTAGGATCCTCTAGGTAGAGCATCATGTCGTCAGCAAATAATGACAATTTAACTTCTTCTTTTCCAATCTGTATTCCTTTTATTTCTTTCTCTTGCCTAATTGCTATGGCTAATATTTCCAGAACTATATTGAACAGAAGTGGTGAGAGAAGGCATCCTTGTCTTGTTCCTGATCTTAGTGTGAAAGGTTTCGATTTTTGACCTTTTAGTATGATGCTGGCTGATGGTTTTTTGTAGATAGCTTTTATTAGTTTGAGATAGAGACCATCTATTCCGATCTTCTGTAGAGTTTTGAACATAGTTGGGTGTTGTATTTTGTCAAACGGTTTTTCTGCATCAGTTGAGGTGACCATATGGTTTTTGTCCTTCAGTCTGTTGATATAGTGTATAACATTTATTGATTTACATATGTTGAACCATCCTTGCATCCCTGGGATGAATCCAATTTGGTCAGAGTGTATAATCTTTTTGATAGTTGTCTGTATTCTGTTTGCCAGGATCTTATTGAGGATTTTTGCATTGATGTTCATTAGGGATATTGGCGTCTAGTTCTCTTTTTTGGGTGGCTCTTTCTTTGCTTTTGGAATCAGGGTAAATGCTTGCTTCCAGGAATGAGTTTGGGAGTACTGCTTCCCTTTCAATTTCCTTGAAGAGTTTCAGAAGTAGAGGCACTAACTCTTCTTTAAAAGTTTTATAGAATTCAGCAGTAAAACTATCAGGTCCAGGGCTTTTCTTTGTTGGCAAGTTTTGAATTACATTTTCAATTTCACAGATTGTTATTGGGGTATTTAACATTTGTATATCTTCTCTATTCAGCTTTTGGAGTTCATATGTGTCTAGAAATCTATCTATTTCTTCTACATTTTCCATTTTATTGAAGTATTACTTTTCCAAGTAGGTGTTTATTATCCTCCTGACTTCCTCTGGGTCGGTAAAATTTCTCTCTTCTCATTCTTAATAGCATAGATATGGGCCTTTTCCTTCCTTTGTTTAATGAGGTTGGCTAAGGGTCTATCAATTTTGTTTATCCTCTCAAAGAACCAACTTTTTGATTCATTGATTTTTGAACCGTTCTCTTGGTTTCTATTGCATTAATTTTTGCCCTGATCCTTATAATTTCTTGCCTAGTGTGAGCTTTGGGTTTGTTTTGCTCTTCTCTTTCTAGCCACTTGAGTTCCAGAATTAAATTGTTTATTTGAGCTTGCTACATTTTCTGGTTGTAGGCCTTCACTGGTACGAATTTTGCTCATAGATCTGCTTCACTGTGTCCCATAAATTTCTATATGTTGTACTGGGTTATCATTTAGTTGTAAGAACTGGTCAGTTTCTTCTGTGACCCATTGGTCAGCAGATTGTTGTTCAGTTTTCATGTGTTTGTGAGCATCCTGGGTTTTTCTTTGCTCTTTATCTCAGTCTCTGGGAGTTCTTCCGGCGTCGGCCTGGAGGCTAGCAAGCTCCAACCCCAGCTCAAATGTAATGCTGCCAAACGCCAGTTTCTTGCTGCTGCCCATTGTTTTTTCAGTCCCTGGGTCCTCTTCCAGCATGGGTGTGGTGACCAGCAAGCTCCAACCCCGGTGCAAGTGTATTGACCCCAAACCACCTTTCTTTCTTTAATGCAAAAGGGATAGTCATAATCTGATCACTTGTGGTCAGCACTGGAAATCCTCCTCTGATGGATGAGTTACTAGTAGAGTGTCCAGGGCCAGACAGCATCACTTTGTAGAGCAGTTTCATCAGGAAGCACCAGGTCTCCACCATGTGATGGTGAGTGATGAGGAAGCCCCAGAGGAAAACTCTTTTACCCTTTTGTGAAACCTTTTGTAAGGGTGAGTCCATGAGCTTCCAGAGATCTCTGATCCAGCCTGTTTGAAAAGCAAAAGGTGAAGCAGCTACACTGAGGGTGGAAGCCTTGAATGAAGGCTTGTGAGTCAGAAATCTCCAGTTCATGATTGTGATTAAAAGTACAATTAAGTAAACTGCATAAAATCAATTCATTTATATTATCACTTAAGCTCATGTACTTTTTTGCTGTTATTCTTTTTTAATTTTTTTAGGGTTTTTTTCTAGACAAGGTTTTGCTTTGTACTTCAGGTGTGCCCTGAGCTTGGCCTCAAATTCACATCACAGCAATCCTCCTGCCTCTTCCTCCCAAGTCCTGGGATTACAGGCATGAGCCACCGCGCCCGGCACTGTGGTATGTGGTACTGGTTGCTGCTGGGTGTGAGTCTCCACACCCAGTATGATATGTGGTTACCGGGGATTGAACCTGGGTCCTTGAGCTTGGTAGACAGGTGCTGGAACCACTGAGCTAAATCCCCGGCCCTTTGCTGTTATTCTTATGTGAACAAATGAAGAGATGTTTGTTCTGTGGACCACATGTTGATTTCTGTTCCCTGTTCTTATTTTTATTTAAAGATTTTGTATGTGCTCTGCTTTCTCACCATAGTTTAGCAATCACTGAAATACACAATAGAAAGAAAGTGTGTTATTTATCAAGAAGAGCACATGCCTGGATTTATGCGTAAGAAAGTAAATTCGATAACTGTTGATAAAGTGAAATAGAAAAGGAAGAATGAAAAGTTAGAGAAGGGATGTGGAAGGCTTGAGATGAATCAAACAAGTAATTCATCAGTCAACAAAGACAAGGAGAATGCAGGAAGATGGGCTAAGAAAATATCTTAGAAGGAGAATTCAAAAGGAGTTGAAAAAGAATATGGAGTAAAAATGTAAAATTTCAGAAAGGATTATGAATGTGATATGGAGGGAGGATGAAGAACCACATCTTCTGGGGATCAGCCATTGAGAATATTGGTGCAAATCATGTTTTACTCCTTTGCTGTGGGTTCTAATCGTGGATGTGATACATGAGCAAATGCAAAATCCATTTATTCTTCACTTTTTCCATTTGACTTGCTTTAGCATAGTATAGTTTGATGTTAGGGGATTTATATTGCACATATCCCTGAAACTATCATAATGGAACCCTGCAGGTGACACCCGGATTAGTACTGAGTGACCCCTATTGGAAAAATAATTCTGTACTGTTATGTCCTTTACAAAGAGATAATATAACTTACATTTCTACATGTCTCAGAGTGAGAAAATTACATTTTCTAATTGCAATTTAGATGGTCAAAGAGAAATAGCATCTATCAATAAGGAAGCGAGCTGATTTCTTGATTAGCTTCATTGTGGAGCCATGATAAAGCTTTGACTGGAAAATAACCCACCTTCTTCTCTGTAACCATATCACCTCTTCTGATTTTTTGTTTGTGGTTTATCTGTCATTCTGTCTATGCCCTTGAAATTATATCCTCATGTTTTATTACAGTGAAAATAAATATTTTTAGGATGCATACAGCTGTGCTCTTGAACTTGTGACATTTAAAGGGCAATAGAATGCTAATGTGACTAATAAAACAGAGAAAAATGGTTTATATCAGTCTGCATGAAGACCCCAGTTTCTCCTCAACTTATCTATTAAGCTGACTAAATTTGACAACTTAGTTTATAAAGAGTTAAGTAGAGAATCACCGTGGATTCAAATTGAAATAACAGTAAAATAAAGACATTTTTTACCTGTCAATAAGCAGACTGTCTTATTTTCCTTTATTTGTAAACAAATATCTATCAGACAAGAGGAGAAAGAGTATGTTTTTGAGAACATGGAGGTCCATCATGATTTTTTGAATTACTTGGGAGAGCAAAAAGTTGTAATACAAAAATAATCCTTCTTTGGTAGTTTTTTTTTTTTTTTTTTTTTTTAGGTTTTTTGAGACAGGGTTTCACTTTGTAGTTCAGGCTGGCCCTGAGCTCAGCCTCCAACTCACATCACAGCAATCCTCCTGTGTCTGCCTCCCGAGTGCTGGGATTATAGGCATGAGCCACCATGCCCGGCACTGTGGTATGTGGTACTAGTTGCTGCTGGGCGTGAGTCTCCACACCCAGTATGGTATGTGGTTACCGGGGAATCGAACCCAGGTCCTTGCGCTTGCAAGACAGGCGCCAGAGCCACTGAGTTAACTCCTCAGCCCCCATGGTAATTGATTTTTGTACTTCCATTTGAACACACAGTTGATTTTAGGACTGGTGTATTACAACGTGATGTTGAACATAGATACTGATAACTGCAATACATGAACTCTACAAAACATCAACTGCCATTTCTGCCTTCAGCACTTGTGTTTGGTAGACTATATCAAAGCCTTGGTGACTAATGTGTGCAGAACTAAAGTTTAGGGTGTCTGGTCCACCTAGTGTCTGTATATTTAAACAGGAAATTTGTGTAAAATACTTAAAATGTGACTGCTCCAGAATTCTGACATATAGCTACCTAAGCTAAAGCCAGAACTGTTCATATCTCAGTAAGTATCTGATGATTGTAATGGTGACAAACACTAGGTAGGGCAAGGAGGTAGGGAAGGAGCCATTGGCAAGGCCTTTTTCCTGATCTTAGGCACTCATAGCCAACTTTTCAAGAAGCAATGGGCATGAGCCAGTCATACTGACTTTATCTTTTGTCCTTGTTGGTTGATCCTTCCATGTGAGGACAGAAGTTTTGTGCTGTAATCATGCTGTGGAAGAAAGTTTTAAGTGAGTCCAGGATCTCCATTTGGTAGAACACAAGGCTAAAAGATGAATGGAACTACTGTCTTGTTTGGGACCACCTGCTTTGGCTCACTCTCAGTGCCTTATGCTCTCCTACTCTGTGACTTTGCAGCTGTCTTGTGTCTGTGGCTCTCCCAGTGCAGCCATGCCAGGCTCTGTGGCTGCTGAAACTCTCCAGACTGGAAATAGGTCAGAGTATCCCTCCCCTGAAACCTCGTGCAAAATTGTGCGGGTTTGTTGTACCCTGGCCCATCTGGGCAGCTCTCTTAAAACCACAGTGGTCCCTTTTCAGTTTTGAAAATGATTGCCTCTCTTTCAGCCCAGAGTGATAAATATTTTCACCATCAGAAGCCATAGGATGCTGCTCTATCCCTTATTGATGACTGTGAAACTTCATGAAGTTTGATAAGTTATCCCTTTATTAAGTTTTTTTACTTATGTCATTTAAGTGGATCTTTTGAACCTCTCATGGCTGATTCTTAAAGCAAAGAACCAGCAGGAACCTGGGCCACAGTCAGCACTGCATATGGGCTGCCAACAACTGACCCTGTGTGGCCTCTGAAGGATGCAGAAGCTTGAAGAGTTGGACACTGACTCTAGTAGGCATTCTTTTTCCATTAGAAAATGATGACATATAATTGATAATCCAATGAATTTAAAAGAGAATATTATGTTACTGGCATATTTGCTACTACAGACAGGCCTTGATTTTGGATCTCTATGTAGACTGTTGAAGATTCTCTGATTAATAACTGAAGGGCTAAAATGCTTACCATATGGTGGCTAGAAAAGATACAAAACTTCACCATTCAGTATGCAATATGAAATGAGAAAAGTGACATAATGGATCTGACGAACAATTTTCCTATTATCATGGCAATTGGAAGTAGATTTTCCCATAAAAGATGTATAACATGCCTCTCATCTCACTGCAAAGCATGGGACAGTGTCACTGGCAGAGAATAACTGCTGGTTTGACACACATTGTGGCCTGGCTTAGCAAACTTGTGACATGCAGCAAATTATGCTATTAAAGCAGCAGCTACATCATGATAGGGAGGGCGGAAGCCTGAGGTTTAAATGGCCTTCAAGGACTCATCTTTGGTAAAGTGGGCAAAGGTCATCAATTAGGGCCATTTGGTCATGAGAATTCTTAAGAAAGAAGAAGGTACACACGTTTCAGCAAAGGGTGGATCCTGTGCATAGCCAAGGGAAGGAAAGGATAATTTTCATCTCTATCCTCTTATAAGAATAGATTCATTATAAGCAGAGAGAGAGGTAGGAAAACCTTACACAGGATCTTGTTTTATATTAACAAAAGCCTATAGCTCAGATTTATCATTTCATTTTCAAACTTTCCAACAAGTCATTTTGTCATTTATAGAGTGTCAAGAACTCATTTAGACCTTCTCACCTGCAGATTCTCATACACACATGAAGGTCCTTTCACACACACACCTGTCAGTCACTCAGAAAGGGGGTATCTGTGAACCACATGAGCTAACTACAGTTATGTTCCCTCCTGTGACCTTGTCTTGCATAAACCTGCAGTGGACAGAAGCTGCATCGGTGGTAATATATTCTCTCTTTCCGGAGTTTGGAATTTGATTCTGTGATAGTCTTACCTTCTGTGAGGGTGGCTGTGTGTCCATTTGACCTGTGGAACCTCACACTGTAGTAGAATGTACTGTTTCTTCTCCTTCATTCCAGGATTCAGAGGGACGTGCAGTGACCAATGGGAGAGCAGAGAGATCTGAGACTTCTTGCAAACAAGGGGACAGGTTTTTATACCACATGTTAAATACAATGGAAATAAAATTGAGACTGCAGGATGTGAAAAATGGCTTTGGATGAAACTTTGGGGTGTCTAGTATTTTGTCTCAACTAAGGAAAAAGTAATTAAGAGTGCAGGATCATTGAAGTCACTATGTCCTGCCAAAGAATGGGTGCTTGACTGAATGTGTGGCTTTTTGTGCCCATGATCTCATCAATACTACACATCTGACTAATTCAGATACTTGGATAGAGCCTTTCTCTTATTTTTTTCCCAAACAAAGAATCTCTTCCTTGTACAAAAAGATGTTTTGTGTAATTTTTACTCCTAGCTATGGTCACAGCCATAATCCTAGTTCATATGCTCATTTCCAATTCTCTGACAAGTTCATAGCCATTCTATTGTGTTCCCTGATTCCAGGTCACTTTCCCTCCACTACTGGAGGGTTTGTCATCACATGTAGGGCTCTAACAGTGGTGTGGTAGTGCACACCAATCATCTTAACACACTCAAAAGGTGAGGCAGGGAGATCAAAAGTTTAAGTCCAGTTTGGGAAACTTGATGACTTTCTGGGAACCTGTATCAAAAATAAAAATATTGAAAAGGAGTGGTAATAGTGGACATCCTTTTCTTGTTTCTGATTTTAATGTGAAAACTTTCAGTTTTTCACTATTTAGTATGATACTGCCTGTTGGTTTCTCATAAATAACTTTAATTAGATTGAGATTAAGTCCATCTATTGCAATTTTATTTAGGGTTTTGATCATGAATGGGTTTTGAATTTTTTCAAAAACTATTTATCTATTGACAAGACTATATAGTTTTATCCTTGAGTATAGTGTGCTACATTTATTGACTTATGTATGTTGAACTTTCCTTACATTCCTGGGGTGAGTTCAACTTGGTCAGAATGTATGATCTTTTTGATGATTCTCTGTATTCTTGTCAGGAAGTTTATTGAGAATTTTTGCATCAATGTTAATTAAGGATATTGGCCTATAGTTCTCTTTTTTGATTGTGTCTTTCTCTGCTTTAGCAATAGCAATTAGACAAGGCAAAGAAATAAAAAGAATAAAGATCAAAAAGGAAGAAGTCAAATTGTCATTATTTGCTGATGACATGATATTCTATATAGAAGATCCTAAAATGCCAACCAAAAGACTGCTAGACTTAATTGGCAAATTTAGTAATGTAGCTGGATGCAAAACCAATGCTCAAAAGTCATTAGTCTTTGTATACACACAACAGACTCATTGAGAGGGAAATTGTGGAGTCAAGCCCTTTCACAATAGCATCCAAAAAAGTGAAATATCTAGGAACTAATCTAACAAAGGAGGTGAAAGACTTCTAGCCTGAAAACTGCTACATTCTGAAAAAAGGAAATTGAAGAAGATATCAGAAAGTGGAAATGCATCCTTTGCTTCTGGGTAAGAGGAACCAACATAATCAAAAAGGCTATATTCTCACAACTACTATATAGATACAATGAAATCTAGATTGAAAGCTCAACAGCATATTTCACAGATCTAAAGAAAATAATAAAAAAATTCATCTGGAACTATTAAGAGAGCTAGACTAGCAAAATTCTAGGCAGCAGGGACATAGGAAGATATCACAATCCCCAACTTGAAACTATACTACAAAACCACTGCCATAAAAACTACATGGTACTGGAAAAGTAACTGACTTTAGGATTAGTAGAATAGATCAGAAGATCCAGAAACAACTCCAGATACACTAAGCCATCTCATCTTTGACAAATAAGACAAACACCCTCAATGGACAAAAGATAGCCTATGTAACAAATGGTGCTGGAAAAGATTTTAACCTGCTAAAGACTAAAGCTAGACCTATCTATTTCACTATGTACTAAACTAAATTCAAAGTGGATTAGAAAGCTAAACATTAAAACAGAAATCCTAAACTTTCTGGAAAACAGTTTAGGTAGAACTCTGAGAAACACTGGCTTGGGGAAAGACTTTATGGACAGAAACCTCTATAGTACAAGAACTATCAGAAGTAATCAACAACTGGGATCTCATCTTATTAAAAAGCAAAAGAAACAGCAAAAGAAACCACTGACAGAGCAAAAAGACGTTCCAGAAAAAGGGTTACTATCTAGAATATATAAAAAGCTTAAAAAATAAGTCCCCCAAATTTAAAGACTCAGTTCAAAAATAGGCATGTGAAATATACAGCAGCTCAGTTTGTGGTAGCTAAATCTTGGAGACAACCCAAATATCCTTTAATTTGAGGCTGGTAAAGGTTTTTTTTTTTTTTTTTAAATGGAGTATTACTCTACCAAAAAGAATAATTTTGAATCATTTATACTCAAATGGACATACCTTGAGGACATGCTCAAGTGAAATAAATAGGTCATAGATGTATAAATACTGTATCTTTGTTTTGGTATGAGAAACTCAACATGTAAATGAGTTCTAGAATGTATGATAGATATTTTGAAATAGAAAATATTCAAAGGGGAATGGTGTGTAGGAGAAAGTAAGGTAGGAAAAATATGATGGTAAAAAAGGAAACAAAGCTTATGTATATAGGGGGTGTCGAGTTGTAGGTTGGACAAGAAATGGGAAAAATGAGAATTGAGTAGTGTCTTATACCGGTGAAAATTTTCAATGTTGAATGTGATCATGATGTGCATATAAAATGTACCAGTAAAGATTCAAATACTAAAAAAATCATAAATGTCTCAGTGTAAATAAGTATTTATTATTCTTTTAATCTGTATTTTTATAAAGATACTTTCTCAAGACAAAAATCAAAACCTTCACTGGTGGCTGTACTCACTCATCATTTGGTATTATTTCCCTCATATAGTTTTCTTCAGATACCACAAATATTACATGTTTTGGAGCTCAGGTAATGTCAAGACTGATTGGTTTCTTTTAGGATAAACTAGACTGAGAGAGTAAGGCTGAGTTCAGCTCCCAGAGTAGCCATCTGAAAGCTGAAGGGACTGTAGAAGTGCACTCCAACACAAATTATGTGAGTTGAAAAGTCAGACAAGTGGTGAGTAAATTTCAGGCCAAAAGGTACTGCAGTACTTTGACATGAGGAAGAGGGGAGTTTGTGCATCATGCAGGATGAGGCCATGGGGGATCCAAGCTGAGAGACACACAGAGGCAGAGGTGGGCGGACTGTGGGTTTCAGAAGTCTGTCCTCAGCCATTGCAGCTCAGTGTTCTGTAGGCACCAGAGGCAGCTAGAGAGGAACTAGGCAGAAGAAGCCTCTGGCTGATGGCTGTTCAAAGAAAGATGGAATTCTACTCATAAAAGGCCAAGGGTTCTGGGAAATTGTTTTAAATAAAGATTGAATCATAAGGATGAAGCACATTAGGTATGAGGATCTGAGAGGATGAAGGAATGAACAGGATTCTGTACAAATGGTACATTTTAAATTTCTGTGATTGAGGAATGAAGCACAGCTGGTTCAGAGTGATCTTCTGATGGGGCCTAGAATTAAATGCAGCAGGGACTGGGCAGTAACCAAGGCCATTGGAGTAAATCAAATATTCCAGCTTGTTCTAGAAACTGCCCACTCTTTTATGGATAAAATCATCCTATTTCTCTTTTGGTTTTGATCTCACCTGTGGCCCAGTATTTATTAAAAGACTTATGACTATATTTTATTGAACAATTTTTATGGCAGATTGAATTAGTATTTTCCTGACTTGAAAATGAGGGTTTTAAAAATCTTTGGAGAAGTTTTTAACTGAACATATAAAACACAATTAACAAGTGAATCTATATTCTTTCATGCAAGTCTTATACATACTTGTTAAAATCTTGAAGTAGGACATGTTATAGAACTTCAGTTTTGCTTGTATCTTTAAACATTTGTTTTAAACAACTGGAAAAGGAAGAACTGTGTTTTGTAAAATTTGAAGGTAATGAAGACTTTGTAAAAATAGCTCCTGTTGAAATTCAGGTAAGAGCACACTTGGATAATTTAAACAAAATAAAATTAGTGGTTCCAGATGGCTTTAGATGCAATACTTCAGCTTGCTTAACTAATGATCATGTTCTACCACTATATGTTATTTTTAGAGTTTAAAAATAGAGATGTGAGAAGGTATCAAAAGTTCAGAAACTAGAATAGGAAACAGCTTTTTATAAAATAAGAAAGAATAATTGTTGTAATTAACCTAAATGTATAATTCTTGTTAATTTTATAAGACATAGTAAGGTAGAATACTTCAGAAATCTGGAGTCTACTGATGCTGTTAAAATGAGACTTATGAGTTTTCAAAAGCTGATAACAACTCCGGTGGAAGTTTTCACTCCCCCTTTTCAAAATCAAGTCTCACTTTTTTTCCAAACAATTCCAAATCCACTGTTCTTTGCTTTTCTATTTTTATTCTTTTACCCTTTTATTACTCAGCTTCTTTAATTTCCTTCACATTTCTCTTTTTTTCCCTAAGCATAATCATCCCTTTCTCTACATATTCAGTAGATATGGTAGTCAGTTGTGTGTTCTGTGACAAAATACCCGAAAATACCAATTTATATAAAGGGAAGATTTACTTTGGAACATAGTTTTTGAGGTTTTATTATGTGGTGGAATGTTCTAGTCTCTTGGATCTATTGCTTTTAACAGTGTGGTGAGGCAGAGACAGAGAGAGACAGAGGGGGGGGGAGAGAGAGAGAGAGAGGGAGAGGGAGAGAGAGAGAGAGAGAGAGAGCAGAGTTCCAGTACCCTGTCTAGGTCACAACCAATAACTTCAAGTTTCCGCCACTAGGTCATGCTTCTTAAAGTTTTTTACCTTCTAAGGTCACCATCTGTTGGTATTCAAGTCTTCAGTGCAGACCCTGAGGGACGGTCAAGATCTAAACCATAACATTGAGTGTAAATGAGACAAGGTATGGAATACTTTCTTCACAGAGCCTGGTCCACATTTCTCAAAGATGGGTTGATTTTTCTTTTCTTGGCACTATGATTTTTTCACTTTCCTTTCTGGCTTCATGTTCTACTCCTCCACTGTTCTGCCATGGTGATATTTAATACTCAATGTTCCCCAAAGATGAATCCCAGCTTCCTATTTTTATGACATTAATTCATCAAAGATATATGGAATATCTGCATAGTGAAGATATCAGGGTGAAAATTGTAATGGGCATGACTTATGCAGGTTACTTTCCCCTTTTAAGAACTTAGGATATTTGCTTTTACATCTTTCCATTCCCATCCCAAGTCTGGAAACCCACTGCTTATTTGACACTACTCCTGAAAGGGAGTTTACTTTCTTGACAACCTATTGGGGCCTATGGAGGGCCCCCTCTTCAAAGTGTGATTCCTGAGAGGTATTTTCTGTACAGAGCCTATAGAACACCATTTATAGAAAAATTTGATATTTGTTTTTTCTTCTTCACAAAACAATGTTAAGTGCGCAAAGGCATTTTGGGGGCTGCTGATTTACATGAAGTTAATTAAATTTCTTTATCTAAGATTTCTTGATGATTTTAACACCTAATTTGCACATGGAATTCTCAAGTGGGGTCTCAAGTGTGATGATTTTTTGTTTGTATTTTAGTACAGACCTGATTCTGTAGGTGGAAAAATTGGACTCAAAAAATGCTCTCAGGACATGTCCTGGGGAGCTATCTGGAAGGTCAAGGGCTATTGTTTATTTTCTGTGCTTTGCAGCATTGCTTGTATTTTGTTTATATGTGTCATATCTTCAATTAAATTAGCAATATTCATGCTTATAAATATTGTGACTTAGGCCACTTTGTAGTTCACCAAGCAATTGCCCACACTACCTTGTCTTCTTCACACAAGTGCCATTTCAAATTGAGAAACTTATTCAGAGCTTATCATACGTGAGGCCTAGAGGAGAGACATGGCAATCCGAGTTTCAGAAACTTACCAATTTGAACGGTTGTTGATTTAGTGAGCTCCAGGAGCAGGACAGAGATAACGACATGTACCTCTGTGTCCTGCTTTACCGTGTTGCAAATGATTCTCAGAGTTTTTCCCTTTAAGACATCAAGCAATTACCTAGATACACACAACAAAAATAACTACAATAGTGATGTTTTCTAAGGAGTAGATTATGAAAGGCAGCTGGTATATAAACAAATATTAAAAATCAAAACCCAGAAGCAAGCAAACAAGAAAGTTTACTTAAATTGACACAGTTAACAGGCTGATCAAGTTACAAGGTATGAGTGCTCCCAAGTTTCAGAAACAAACGGACTACCAACTATCAACTCCATATTTGAAGAAAATTACCTAAGGTTTTGGGGGTTTCGTATCTCAGTTAGAAGCCACTCTGTTATATGCATATTAAAACATTTATTTTTCCCTATCTTCATGAGATTGTGGCCACGTTGACTAGAATTACCACTTTCATTTCCACCTTTTAAAAGTCACCCAGGTAAAGAATGACCTTATTCCGAAGAATGAACATGTTTTCTGTTTTAGACAGAAACCAGTGAAGCTGCTGTGAGTCTGTGATGCCAGTTTGGGCCGGGGCAGGGAGTATACTGAGCTGTGTGTGTAGCGTGTGCTTATTGTGCACACTGGGTAAGTGATGACAAAAGTACAATACCAAATTAATTAAAATCTATGGGAGAGATGCCAACATGGGCTATTAGAAAGTTGTGGAGAGCCAAACACTTATGATCAGTGAGGAAAAGGGCTGTATGATCATGTACAGAAAGTACTCATTGGACAGTGTGGGATCCATTTTGAAAATCTGGAGATGACAAATAGGGACCGTATCTAGGTCTCTGAACATGGGTCTTGTCCACTCATGAGAGAGGACGATGATGGTGATAGTGTTTTCCTGACTCTGTAGAACATGCGCACATATTTTTACTCTTGGAAACTGAGTAGGATTTAAAAATATGTTTGTCACTCCCTGAATAAAGCAAACCTTCAAGTGCATATTCTGAAAGTAGCTTGTGCTCCTTCCTATCATCTGTCACAATTAAAATAGAACAATTATTTATAAAAGTATTTGCTTTCTTAAATGCTGCTTATAATCTTCACAAGAACAAAACTATGGCTCTCTTCTATGTGGTCATACATTAAGTGCTAATAATTGATCACATCATTAAAGCTTATTGAATAATTTCTAAATGAATTAGTGTATGCAGTGGCTACCAGGTTAAAATACCTCCTAAAAACAACTGCAGAACTATAAAATTCCCATAAAAATTTAAAGCATAATGACATAAGACAACTGAAAAGCTAGTAGAGAAGATAAAATAAATAATTATTTGTTGGAAGGGTCGAGACATGGACAATCTTAGAGGACACATAAGTTTTGGTGAAACCTCAAAGATGTGAAGAGTGGATGCTGGTGAGTCCACAGTGTTTATAGTTACAAGACTTGGGAGATACAAAAGATTTCACTGGAGGCTGAAGAGCTGTGGTTTAATCCAGGGAATTGGATATGACAATGCAGAGAAGTATGGAATACCACTGTGCTGGGCACTAGAAGAAATGGGAGGAAGTTTTTTTTTTTTTTGGCAGAGATATGAGAAGCAGGTTGGGCTAAAAGGTAGAATTTTACTGATAAAAAAGGGAAAGAAGGACCTTAAATAGAAGAGGAGTAGTGTTGCATGAAGGTAGGTCAGATTGCCTACAGTCACGAAGATGTTTGTCTCAGCAGAGGACTTTCCTGCAATGAAGACAGACCTTTGGGAGGGAAGAAATGCTACAAGTATAGCTACTTGGAAGTATAGATGTGTTAGTAGTGTGAGGAAAGGGAAGACTAGAGGCAGAAAACCCTTTTAGGAAGCATAATTATATAAGTTCTGTAGGTGGCATCAGGAACAGCAACAGAAGGAACAACCTTGCTAGACATTAGAGTAGGCAGAACTTTGCCCTATGGTGAAGGGGAGCAGCAGAAGAAAGATCTCAGATAATGATTCAAGATTTCAGAAAAGGGATAAACATATGAATTGGGAATGTTACCTGCACAGTTATGCCTACATCTCTGAGGAGAACCTCAGTGGGCTCATCCTCCTCAAATCTACTCTCATCCCAGTGAGGCATTTAAAATTCACTCCAGATTAGGAACCATTGGTTTAGGAAACTACCTGGTGTGAATTTGGGGGGGCAGATGAGCAATGGGGTCACTACTATGAGGCACATAAAAGAAATTAAAATTTCAAGGGAAGGATAAAGATCAGCTGAAAATATGTTAGGGCCTCATTGGTTCTACTGTTAATGCAGCTAGAGCATAAGGAAGAAGCCAGAAAGGAACTTGCTGTCGGAGATCCTAGGCAGCATCGAGATAGCAGGAAAAAGTCTCAGCACTGTGACAAAAGAAAAAGGGAGAAAAACAAAGGGGTAGTGCTGAGAAGACAGTCCCTTAAATTAGGTTGAGAATGTAGCAGAAAGGAGGATAGTCAGGCATGTTTACTACCTCAAGAAAGAGAGATTTAAGAATGATTCGTTTTTGTTATATTCTCATTACTTTTCCCCTCGCTATTTGAATACTCCAGAGAAGGTAATCAGGCCAGGGCTATGTTGTCTCTTGCTCTGGCAGGAAGTAAATATACTTAAAGTCACCAAGATTGTGTTCTAGAGCCAGGGATGCACCAGGGTCCAGACACAGTTTGGGGGGGTTCATGGGGTCTCCTACAGGAAAGTGACCAGCATCGAGTGTGTTTGAAGAACCATATGGAAGAGAGATGCAGGACAGCAATGGTGACCGCAGGGCACACTGAGAGGACTACAGTGATCTGGAAAAATGGTAGGAATATGAGGTTGGCCTGGGGTAGGGCTCTGAGCTTCATGAGGAAGGCACAGTGTGCCCAGGTGAGAAGGAGCCTGTATCACCAGAATGGAGGGGTGTGGGTGTTGATACCAGGTGCCTGGGTTTACCACCCACCAACATCTGGTGGGCAGAGGACACATTTGCATAGGGGAAGGGGAGAGAGTGGGCAACCAGGGAAATAAGCATAGGTTTAAGATTATCATGACTGAGAAGGAGCTGCTAAGACTGAAGGCCACTGATGGAGGCTGTTAAATGAGGTCCTCAGGACAGGCTGCTCAATGGCTGAGAAACCAATGAAAAATGAGCAGAGGCAGTTAGAGGCTCATGACTTGCCCATATGATGAAAGTTTTTCAGAAGTTATTTAGAATAATTTAAGTGTTCTTGTCTTTATTAAAGGTGACAGTATTATTGCACACAGTCAATAACAACAGTTGAACATGCAATGCATTTGCTTGGTGACAATATGGATGACCTCAGGCTATGTTTAGAGGATACAGCCCTAACCCCATTCACATGTCAGACATCAGACCAAAGAGGGTTAGTTTTTGCTTTTATTCATGAAATGAAATGGTCAGGGATGGAGAAACAAGCAGAGAATGTACAGAGGTGATTCTCACTTTTGAGATGGCCCTATGAACCATCCCAGAGGAATACACAGTGATTCCGCCAGGCTCACTCCACAGTGTCTGTGATGTCAGTGGAATCCTCCCTTTAAAAAACTATTCCAAAATGTCCACCATCTTTCATGAGTTTCCTAGCTGAGAACATCACACAGAGGCTATTCTGGGGCTGGAGTCATGATGGAGGGAGTGGGCAGTGCAGGAGAATACAGTACTACATTTATTTGAAATCAGGGAACGAGCAAAAAAAAAAAAAAAAAGGAATTCATTTGAAAAGCACTCTCAAAGACGTTTTCATGATTGGTAAAAATGTAACCTAAACTCTTCATACCTTCAAATCTGGAGATGCTCAGAGCAGGTGAGATCCTGAAATGCCTTCCACTGTGAGGAGAATATGCTGGCAGTGTGTGTCCTTGATCCTCGGATAAATGGGAAAGGGGGGCTCTTCTTCCCTGCCTACCTTCACCCAGCTCACTGGACTTTTGGGACAGTACCATCTTTGTCCAAACTTGGACCTCAGCAAATGTGTCTGAGTTCAGAGCTTAGTTATTTGAAAATTCCTGAATGTTAACCCAGTTATTTCAAATAACAAAAAATCCCTTTTTTTTTTTGTTTTTTAGGTTTTTTGAGACAGGGTCTCGCTTTGTGGTTCAGGCTGGCCCTGAGCTCAGCCTCAAACTCACATCACAATCCTCCTGCCTCTGCCTCCCGAGTGCTGGGATTACAGGCGTGAGCCACCACACCCGGCACTGTGGTATGTGGTACTGGTTGCTGCTGGCCAGTATTGTTATGTGGTTACCGGGGAATCGAACCCGGGTCCTTGCGCTTGCAAGACAGGCGCCGGAACCACTGAGCTAACTCCCCGGCCCCCAAAAATCCCATTTCTTAAATGTCAGCTGTAAGCACAGTACCAGGAGCTCCTCTGTACACTGAGTAAACATCATTGTGCCGGCATCTTTTTCATGCCAGAGAGCTCTGCTTCTGGGTGTACAGCAGCTGGCTTCTACCATTTAACAAAAGATACATGAGAAGTCATCTGGGAAAGAAAAATATCCATAGACGCTACTGATTACTGTGCCTTTACTTCTCCCAGAATTGGGCACTGATTGCCAATTCTTATGCTTATGTGCTGCTTTAGCGACATTACCCACTTATGTCTTTTCCTTAAAACCTGAATATTGAATCCTTCTCCAGTAAAGAAAATCATTTCCCCTTTCTTTATCAAATCAGTAAGTATTAATACTATTTTATTTTTAAAAAGCAACCAGCTTGAAATATTTTCTGCAATGCTCTCTTCACAGGCTGCAACTATTTCAAATAAGTTTTACTGTCCTTTGTAAAGTAGAAAGGCTTGGCTTGTCCAGGAAATAGTTTAGTATAAATTCAAAGTTGTGGTTTCTGCTTGTGGTCCTTGGGAAAAAGATGATTAAAATGAGCTAATGATAAAATAAAGAAGATTGCAACTCGTTGATTTAAATTTGGAAATCAGTTTTTTAAAAAAAATATACAAGCCAATGGGGAAAAATAATTGTGTAGGAAAAGAATCAAGACAGTACTGGCTGCATTCATAACTGGAAGCTACCTCACTGCAGGAGGTTCAGCCTGAACCTCATTCTCCTCTGCAGTCTTCTGAGGAAGGTCTGGGAATCACAGAGTTTGAAAGAACCTAACACCTCATTCTGTTATCCTGAAGAAATTACCTCCCATAGCCAGTTCAATATGTATTAGGACAACAAATATGAAAATACACTGACAGTTGCCTAGCACTGAAATTTGTCCTTACATTTGGAAATTTAATGATTTTAAGATCCTGAAAGCTCCTTAGGAGAAACAACCATGGCAGTTTGTCTCTTCCAGTAGAATAGTTTTCTATGACCCATGGGAGATTTTTTAAGATCTAAACCTTTGAGTTAATATATACTCTGTTATCTTTTAAAGGTTTATTCTAGCCTTGTATTCATCTTAGGAAAAGAAATAGTACTGGATGGCCTAGGGTCTCTGTCCTTCATCATGCCAACTGCATTAGGCAACATATGGCAATTTCACTCCTCCATTCACTCCATCCATCCATCCATCCTTTCATCTATCTATCATTTTGTTGAGTCAATAAAAATTGAAGCTGTTTTTATGTACAGAATGTTATTGTTATTTTTTGGGTACAAAAATATTTATAACTGAGTTTGACAAGGAAAACACACATATAAACACATAGTCGTAATGCGTTTTATTTCTAGGATATTATGAGAGGTACCCAAGTCAGCAACATGTAAGCATGAGAAGGTCTTGTTTTGCCCATAATCCTTTTCCAAAAAATAATTTAAAGAAGTTATATTTTGTTCCTGTCAGGAACATGTGAGTGGACATCAAGGATATACTGCTTCTTACATCTGTAGATTCAGGCAGTGAGGACTCTCATGTTGCAGAAAACATGAGGCTGGCAGTGACATGAGGGTTTTAACTCAAATCTTAAGTCAATAAAAAGTGTTGTAAATGGAAAACTAAATAAAAAGTTGCAAAGAAATTTATAAAATTAGGAAGATTTAACAGCCTTTGAAATGAAAAATCTCATATGAAATTTATTAACGATGGACTATTTATGGCAATAGGCCTTTTTAGACAGTGATTTTAGTTGGAGACACATGGTGCTGGAAAATGAAACTTGCAATCAAAGGGAACAAAAGATTTGACGATGTGTCTCCAGAAGAGAAATTACATCCCCAAAGTAAAAATCTAAAGTCTGAAATATGTTCAATATTAGAAAATACTCTGCAAGACAAAGCAACATATTTTAAGAAGCATATTGTAACTGATGACTGTTACAAGTGAAATGCATGGGAACATTTTTTAGGATTAACATATGTTCCCTTTAGAGAGAGAAGCAGCCAATCTCCCCTATTGCATAGACAATCCTGCCATTTGGTGTTTTATCAGAGAATTGTCTAAAAAACAAGATGTAATATGGAAGCTCCATGCTAAGCCTCAAGTTTTTAGTTATAAATATTTACTGTGAAGCTCAATGATAATGCCTAATAAAACTGTGATAATTGCTTGTGTAGAATTCATTTTTGGAGACTCCAGTGATGCACGAGTAAACTCTGTTGGTCTATTGTCACCAGATAGTCTCCTGGCTAAAAAAATTACTAAAATTGGAAAGTATTGTGGAAAGCATTTACAAAGTAAATTCAACTAAGAGAATTATGCCCTAAAATCAACAATTCTGTTGTCAGATGTGTATTTATATAGTATAAATAGCATGACTTCTGTCTGGTTCTGTAATCAGGTTGACTCT